>VCCN01000353.1:6611603-6621956 GCA_006491835.1 Architeuthis dux | reverse complement strand
GAAAGAGATCAAAGGAAGTTATTAAACTATTAATGCGGTGCCTTATGTCATACAGCATGAATATCATGTTACACGCAATATCTTGATGAAGTACGCGTATAGGAGATGTATATCATCTTGGAAATTATACCCTTTCCAGTAATCAGACTGTGATAGACTTTTGATATGTTATTGGGCACACTTGATACTAAAACAAACCGTAAAAACTTGTCTAGGGTGGATAATGAACGAGTAATGGGAATTTTAAGGATATTGCGGCCATCTTGGACGCCATCTGGAAAATTATACCTTTCAGTGGTCAGACTGTGGTAGACTTTTAGTATGTTATTGAGCACACCTGGTACTACACAAATCCGTTGAGAAACATTTTGTTGCGATCTTTTGGGGGATAAGGTCGTTTTTTTCATGAATGCTGGCAACTGATTCGGCAGTCAACTTGGACGCCATCTTGAGATTTATACCTATCCAGTGGTCAGACTGGTGGACTTTTGATATGTTATTGAGCACACTTGATATTACAAAGATCCGTTGGATAAACTTGTCTAGGGTGAATAATGAACGAGTAATGGGAATTTTAAGGGTTTTGTGGCCATCTTGGACGCCATCTTGAAATTTAGTAGTCAGACTGGCGTCATGACGTCATAAACCCTGTTCTGTAAATTGTTAAGAAATTGGCAACATTCTCTTTTCACATCTATACACTTACTTTGATATTTCAGCGAGATATTGCTTGTGTACATGCAAAGTTTTGGACATAAGGCCCTGCACTATATCATAAAAAGTCATCTGTGTAAATTATATTGTATCTATGGACATGGGGCCGGCTGCACCTGAAGAAACTTGAGCAGTTCCACATGAGATGCCCTCGTAAGATCTGCAACATCTCACGGAGGGACAAATACCAAAATATCTAAGAGCTCAGCTCTCTGGTTCAGATCACGTTGTCTGCATGGACAAAAATCGTATACTCAGGGCACTGTTCTACGGAGAACTCAACTACGACCGCAGATTCCAGGGGGCCGAGACAAGAGGTGTCTTGACGACAACCCTCAAGGTCTGCAACATCGCCATCGGAGAGCGAGAGAGCTTGGTTGCCCGAAAATTGACATGGTTTTGCCCGAATTACACTGATTTACTCGAAATTTAACATTGTCTGGCTCGATTTTCTGTTTTATTTGGGGGAGGGGGACTTCCCCCCCTGCTCTCTTGGCCCCTATGCCTATGACGATAATCCACATTAACATCACTTGTGCAGGAAGAAGGGTGGTCCGTCGGATCATACGGCCCAGCCCATCATTATATCTATATTGAAATATGGTTCTGAGACAAGGTGTTGTTACTATTATAAAATGATTCTTTCACATCAGTTTCCGCGTCATTGTTGTCTTTATCATAAAGTTGTGATTGTGAGCCCGCTCAAAGATTTAATCAATTCTTCCTTGGACTATTGTCCACCCTTCCAGAAAATCTGAATGAAACTCATTGATGACTTTTGGGGACAGAAAAAAAAACGAAACAACAAACCAAGAAACGCAAAGACGCGACCAGACATTTACAAAGGAAAATAAGACATCAACAACCTATTTATAATTAAGACAATTGTCGGATACGCGCTAGTCTGGTAACTATTGTAACTCCGATCCTCAATTCTAGAACAACAGAGTGATGTTGTTTTCAGAGTTGTTTAACATCTGCTGTAAAGTGGTTTGGCTTATTTCCGCATTTAATCTCTCTTTGCATGATGTCTTTCAAACTCTGGGTGAAGTCGTCATTTACAAGCATTGTCATTTTTGTTGACTTTGTTTATGTTGTTGGCCAGAACAAGAATGTGTGGTTTCTAGGGATGAAGGAAGGAGACAAGAAAGGAAGAAAGAAAGAAAAGGCCTTAAAGATAGAAAGGAACTGAGAAAAAGGTAAAGAAAACGCTGGAAATGAAAGAAAGGAAGAAAGAGACGAAAAGAAAGAAAGAGGGGGAAGGAAAGAAGAAAGAATGGCAGAAACAGACGAAAAGAAAGAAAGAAAGAAAGGGAAGGAAGAAGCGCGCGAGAAGAAAGAAAGAATGGAAGAAAGAGGCAAAAAAAAAAGAAAAAGAATGGAACGAACAGACCAGAAAAAAGAAAGAAAGGAAGACAAAGTTGAAAAACAAAGAAGCAGAATAGAAAAACACAAACATATGATGATATCCAACACAGGATGAAAGAGGCTTTCGAAAGGAGTTTGTTTGTTACGAGACATATATACGGAACAAAAGCACACACATACAATCATGGGCGTCCGTAGCCACTTTTCCAGGGGGGGGGGTGCAAAAGGACACAACAAGATATATTCGGCGAAGGCTTACTCTTTATTTCCGATTGCGCCACTATTAGAGTGATCACGTAAAAGATTTCCAAGGATTCTAGGACAGCAATTATCTTTTCTTAAAGAGCACGGACTGAGGATCAGAAAACTTTTAATTTCTTCTTAATACTCCAAAGCAATCAAAAGTTAAACGAAAACAAAGTTTCTGAATTGGGAAGTAATTTTAGAATTTTAATTCTGTTTGTATAGGGGAAGAGGTAAAGAAGAGGTGCAAAAATAGTACAAGAAGTATTTGTCAATACATCAATATATGTTCCTTGTTTAATATAGTAATACAAATAATTTACAAATTATAGAATTCTTCTTATTCTTCAGAGATGTCTTTAGGTGTAGATTACTTATATTACTTTATTATTGTAAATGAGTAGATTAAATGAGTTGTAATAATTTTCCAGGTTGGACTATGCAAATGCACCCCTTGCATTCCCTTACGGACACCAATGAACATGAAGGATAAAAGAGGCTTTCGAAAGGAGTTTGTTTATTACGAGACATATATATGGAACAAAAGCACACACATACAATATACACCAATCAATCCATACATGCACACGTACTGGTAACTAGCCGCCGTCCACCTACACATACGAATATTTTCAAATAGTTTATCTTAGCTGTCAGGATGCATACCTATAACTGCATAAACCTGTACGGGCCTGTATATACATTCTGTGTGTACTTTACATTCACATGTATTTATTCATGCGCGTTTGTTGTTTGTGAGTTCTTCGGCCTGTGGGTCTACCGCTTTTGTCTACGTTCGTAATTCTGTGGGTGACCTTGGCGAAAGAGCTTGTCTGTTGTTTCTCGTGTGATTCATTCGGTTTCGTCAAAGAGCGGTCCGTCCGTGCCGCTTTTTGTTATCACAAAAGAATTTTAATCGAAAGGAAAATCGTCCGCAATGAAAGTCGCTGACTTTGTATCCTTTGGTTTACCCTACTTCTCTCTCTGACTCATTCACCCTTTCTCTCCCCCTCTCTCTCTCTATTTTATACTTTCTCACGCTTTTAAAAAAGAAATATCTCCCACATTGTTCCACTCTTTCTTTCTCATACAGAAATTCCTCGATTAAAGTCGTTTCATTCAATGTCGTTTCGTTATAACGTCATTGAGAAAAAATGATATATATGATAAACTATGAAAATGAAAAATTATTTTCAATTTCAGACGTTATAAATATTACAATTCTAAAACGATGTAGACGAATAGGGAATTAGAAGAGATAAACTGAATCCCTAATAATGGCAGCCCAGAACATTTCCATAAGAACAAACTATATTAAGACCAAGATAGACAAGCCAGTAAAATAGTAATTGCAAACTACGCAGAGATAGAGATGAGTCGGTCAATCATATAATAAGCGAGTGCAGCAAGTTGGCTCAGAAAGAATACAAAAATAGACATGACTGGGTGGGAAAGGTGATCAACTGGGAAATGTGCAAATGACTGGGATTCGACCATGCAAACAGAAGTTCTTAATTTCAAAGGAGGTAACCCTTATAACTTAGTAGCAGAAGCCACATACATTGTTAACACGACGTTTCGGCCAATCCATTATTCGGCCTTCCTCAGGTGTATGTGGCTTCTGCTACTCAACAAACCCAAACCCGACAAGACTAGGAGAACTAAACACCGGAATCCTAAGTTGTAAGGGTTACCTCCTTTGAAATTAAGAACTTCTGTTTACCCCCATCACATACGGATATTACACCCGAGGAAGGCCGAAGAATGGATCTGCCGAAACGTCGTGTTAACAACGCAAACAACAAGGAGTTCAATCGTCCGAAGAACTATCTGAATTTTAATGACCCTTTTTTCAAAACCATAGAAAATAGATATTTGTAACATACGACTTTTTATTAAATTTTACTAGTTTTTACCTTCATCCTAATTTTAGTTGTTTTTTATACAACTTATTAATTCTGGCCACCGTTTCTATGGCAACGAATAACAGCGCAATCGGAAATAAAGAGTAAGCCATCGGTGAGAATCGAACTCACACCCTCATTGCCAGAGGGAGACTAGTTTACGCCTAGCTGCTTTTGCCAATCGGCCACGAAGACTTTAAAAAAGTGGCATGTTACAATACTTCATCCAATAATAATAATAATAAAGATTGACATATTTTTAAGTTTTGCGAGACCTTCTGGCGTAATCTGTCAACAAGTTTTACAAAGCTTAGGACTCCCCGAAGTGTAGTTAAGGCATTGTGTGAAAACCTAATGAGTACACATAAGTCATCAATAAAGGACGAACGGGTTATTGTGGACATCACGAGTCGTATTTGTAAGAATGATGGCCATTGAGGTAGATATAGACTTGTCACAGCACAAAAGAGTAGAAATCGTAACATCAACCGTAACCGTTGAAGAGAATGATATGGAACATTAAAAAATGCATACGTTGAAAATATTTGATAAACATTCCAAGAGTACGTTGTTTGACGACGGTTACACATTAAAAATATTATTAATTGGTGCATGCAAATTTGTGTATAAAGATGGCGGTAGAGCTGAATATGGTGGCTTGCAGTATGAACTGATATAAGGGCGGTTGTTGCTTCTAGTTACAAAGAAAGAAAACACAAGTCACCTTAAATCGACTTACGTAATTCAAATAAACATTGGATTTTACATTATATTAGTTAAAGGTGTGTCAGACTTAGCTACTCTTGGTAAATAACCGTATCAATTCAAGGTTGTTTTGAGACATATTTCAGAGAGTGCTAAGTAAACAAAAAAATGGATGTTTTTTTTTTAGTTTGCATACAAAATCAGACTTCGTTTCTAATTATTAAGATTATAAAAATATCAGATATCATGGAAAAACAATTTAATATTGAAGCGGAGAATAATATGATACACAACTTGTTTACATGTTTATGTCTACTAGCCTAGTCATATTTATCTGGATGAACGCTTTTTGTTTTCACTTCTGCTAAAGAAATTGGGAGAAGTACGTGTATTCACTCATGTTTGTCTGTTTGTCTATCTGTTTGTCTGCCCACACAATATCTTCAAAAGTTCTCAATGAATTTCAATGAAATCTTGTTGGAGGTCGGGCATAGGGCTAAGGAAGAATATCATCATCAGCCGTTATAAGTCCACTGCTGGACAAAGGCCTTTCCCATCTCCTTCCATGACAACCTATCTTGTGCTAACCTCTGCCAAGTCTTACCGGCAAACTTTTCTATCTCTTCCCTCAATCTTGTGTCTGGTCTTTTCCTAATTCTTTTACTGTTCCATGGGCACCAATCTGTTAGTCTTTTCCCCTATCATCTCTTCTTGCTAGGTGGCCAGCCCATCTCCATTTTTGCTGCTTAATTATTTGTATAATATCCTTCACTCTAGTCCTCTCTCTGATCCATGTTGATCTTTTTCTATCTCTTATAGTTATCCCTATCCATGGATCTCTGTGCTATTCTAAGTTGGTTCTCAGCTCGTTTGGTTAATTTCCATGTTTCACATCCATAGGTCATGGCTGGTATTATGCAGCCGTTGTATACTTTGCGCTTTAGGCACATTGCCAAGATGCTCTTCGGAATGTCTCTATTCATCTATTCATCTATGAATGTCTCTATTCATACCAAATGCTTTCCAGCCTATCGTTATGCGTCGTTTTATTTGGCAGTCATGGTCTTTCTCTAGTTTTATTACCTGACCTAGGTAGATGTATTCATCGACTTCTAGAATCTCACCATCTATCTTTATGGCCATTTTGGGGACTTTAAATCCAATATGACAGCACAACCATATACATTTTTTCATATATTAAGACAATAGTCTGAAATATAAAAATCGAAACATACAGAGTTACCTCCCATGCATCGTAGCAATATATGAACGGATTTCATTCAGTTTTCAGTGTATGGTGTTGGCAGAGGTCTGGGCTTTCTGGGTGCTTTAAATAGTGTTGATAGTTTATGTCATGTCTGTTATCATTTATATGTACTTCCCTGTACATGTTACTTACTTTAGTATATAGAGTATGCATTGGTCTGCACCTGTTTCTCTTTTAAAGTGTGCTGTCCTACTGAAATTATATGTCGTATAATGAGAGAGATGCTTCACTTCTGAATTCATTCATTCGCCATTTGAGGTACGTTGTTGGGATTGACTGATGCTGAGTTGCTCTTCTTCAATTGTCTTTTGAAAAGAACAAACCTAGAGACATTTTTCGAAACACAACCTCTTTTATTCCGAATCTCTACTTCTTATTCGTCTAGTTCCATGTCTTTCGGCGCAGGATGACTCAATTTTCCCTGTCTATTGCTGTTCTTACTGCACATTCATATAGCAATCCGATCCATTCTTTGATGTCGTTATACCAGTTATCTCCTGAGAGCACTATTTCTCTTTCCATCAATACATCCTTCTAGTAGTGTTCTCTAGATTAGCTTCATTAGCTGTCTAAAATATCTTAGTTTTATTTCCTTAAAGATGTTGACCGGTCTTCATTTTCCATTAATTCTTTGAAGCAATTCTTCATTTGTTTTCTCGGTCGATAACAGTTTCAACATTTGTCTGTATTACCACATCTCAAATGCTTCCATATGTTTTTCAAGTGTTGTTGTTAGCGTCCATGTCTCTGCTCCATAGTATGAGATCTTCCATAGAATATATATAATCTCTACAGACGCATCATTATTTAGACGATTCACGTTATTCAAATCAAAGTTATGTTATAATAGTCATATTAGTCTGTAAGAAGAGATGGGAAGGATCGAACACAAGCGACTGTTGTTTGCCTTCGTAACAAACCCAAATCTACATTTGCCCTGTTTCTGGTACTTTAAATTATATCGGGGGAAAACTAAAAGACCAACCGTTTAGTTCTATCCACCAAAAGTTTATAATCAAATCTTTTTCTAACCAATCAAGAAACTCTATGGCTTTTAAGAACTGTACAGATCGAATTTTTATTATTACCTTTCCGTCATAAAAACCTCTGCCTTCTGCTATTGTGCATGCCTAAAAATCTTTTCATTTTATCACACACACATATATATACATATATATAAGTTACCCCGAAACCGTTGCTATGGAAAAGTAGCTGATGATCTTTCGAGTTCAATACACTAGTAATTTCAGTGTATAATATATTGCGGGAACTGAACATAATAATTGTGGTAATGGGGAAAGGGATTAGGAAATGCATGGTCACGGACTAACACGTACGCATACATGGTCACGTCGAGGCTCCGAGAAGTAAGTTAAATTTATTTTTTTAATAACATTGTTAGTAGTGGAAGTTATAAAAGCTTCATAGACATATATATATATATATCCATAGATAACCTTTTTGACGGGTAATATGCTAGTATATATATATTATCTTATTCAGTGGGGTTATACTGTATTAATCACTGCTACCCACAACACTGTTTAAATACTGTTGCTGGGTTTAGGTTATTCCTGTATTCTGACATTTAAATGTCTATGTATCTATCTATGTATCCGGATTCGTCCAGCCCTAATCGTTCATAGTAGAACCTTTAAATTTTGCACACACTCCCCTCAATGTGTAAGGAAAATGTTTTTTAAATTCTCCCACAAAATAGGTTTTTAGTGCGGCATTTAATTTACAATGTAAGTTTATGCCAAATTGGACCCGTAGTTTGTTTCCAGCAGCATTCGCGCATGTTTTTTGAAAATTTGGACTTGGTCATGAGTTCAAATCACGGTAGTGGAATGAGGTTTTTATATATCGGTTTACTCTTGTTCTTGTTACATAGGAAAGTAAAGTTAACTGACTTTGTCCTGGAGTTTGACAATATATATATATATATATATATTATTGATCCACAACAAACTGTACAATCGGTTTCACCGTAAGATTATCAAGTGGATATAAATCGATATTATGTGTATTATGTATACTGGACACACACACACACACTTGTGTGTGTGCAGAGGCGTAGCGAGAGGGGGCAGTCGGCCCCGAGCGCAGACATGAAGGGGCGCAACATTTCCTCTGGCCTATAATGCCTGTTAATTGATATATGCCTCCCCCGGACGCTGTCTTTTCCCGTTGGGCGCAATCTTTGCCCCCGGGCACTGTCTTTGCCCCCGGGCGCTGAGAACCCTTGCTACGCCACTGTGTGTGTGTGCCTGCGCGTTTCTGTTTTGTGTGTGTGTGTGTGTGTATATATATATATGTATATTTATAAAGATCAACCCGGCTTTTGACAATCATTAGCCTTGTATCTTATTAATATTCTTTATATGTATGTCTTGTATTGTTAACTCCACCACTCGAAGTAAGAATGTTCTTTCTATTTATTGTAAAGTGAAAAAAAAGGCAGGAAAGAATAAACATGATGCAGACATCGCCCAATAAAAGCAAACAAGGCAGATTGCGGGAGGTCTTATTTATCATTTATACTGAATTTATTAAATGTACCACCTGCCAAGAAGTCTCGCAGCGAAAGTTTTGTTTTGATCTCTGATATGGGTATAACTAAACTACAGGTATACACACACGTATTACAGTTTAATGTTATAGTGTTTCCTCTGTACTCAAATTAAAAGGATACAAATTAAAGTGAAATATCACGCCGACGAACAACGTCGGCATTCAGGACTTCCTCATTCTGAAAAAAACATCTGAGAGGATGAAAGAAGACTTAATGCCAGTTTTGGATTTCGTTTCTTCGGGTTTCACGCTCATGATCTTCGGGTGGTAATTTGTCCTTATTATTCAAAAGGTAACTCACAAAGACGCGACTGTAACCGAGCTTGTAGGGTGTATACGTAACCACCCACGAGCACGTCCACAATAAGGCAGACGCGTCGGTGCGCAAGCGCGCACATATACATTTGTGAAATGAGACATTCCTTTGCTAGTGATGAGAAATCAGAAATACTGGTACTTAACGACTGATGATAGCTCTCACACGTTTTCCTGATAGCCAGAAAAAAAGGCATCGGCTTCTTTTTAGAAAAGCGTCAACCAAAACTGTCAACATAGTTAACATAAGTTTCTTCAGTTTTTAAGCGATTCTGCCTGGCTGGCTGGCTATCCATCCATCTATCTATCTATCTATCTATCTATCTATCTATCTATCTACAGTATCGCAAATGCTGCCGGACACAAATTAAGGGACCAATTCAGCATAAGCTTACATTGTAAATTTAACTATCTATTTTTTCTAGACATAATAAGGAGTAAATGTTTAAATTTTCAACTCTCTTGTCTAGCTTTATTGGTACGGCATGTACGCGCGATAGATAGATAGATAGATACAGTACCGCCCATAAATAAGTACACCCCTACCACTTTTTAATAGAAAGTTTTCTTCTAAAACAAATATAGCAGGATTGCCAAAAATATGAATATGTTGCCGTCCAAAGATGAGTACTACACTACGAAAACATATGTTTGGCAACAGAGTTTCAATGCTGTAGAGTTTGGTCATAAATAATACCTGATAATATCCGTTCTGATTGTGTAATGTTCTACTAGAAATAATAAAATCCTGCTATGTTTTGTTCCGAAGAAAATTAACTTTCTATAAAATAGTGGTAGGGGTGTACCTATTTATGGGCAATACTGTATCTATCTATCTATCTATCTATCTATCTATCTATCTATCTATATGGAACTAGAGGATTGAACATTTAAACATTTACTCCTTATTATTTCTAGAAAAAACAGATTTGGGGTTAAATTTACAATGTAAGCTTATACTGAATTGGTCCCTTAGTTTGTGTCCGACAGCATTCACGCTTGTTTTTTTTGTCGTTGAAAATCCAGACTTCTTTTTAGTGATCACTGTCCATCAAAAGGCGAGAGAAGTAACTTATTCATTGATCATCCCTTTTTCCAATTTTTGAATTGATCACCCCCAACACGGCATGCTGTCGAAAGACGTTGGTCACGCGACGGTTTCTATTGAGAGACTAACAAGACCTGTTTTAATTCTTAACTATTACTATTTCAGTTAATTAATAACGGTAGTAGATAAATTCCTTTTAAAAATATATAGTCCAG
>VCCN01000353.1:6379874-6390881 GCA_006491835.1 Architeuthis dux | reverse complement strand
TATATATATATAATGTAATCTACAACAGTAGGATTTTTAAAAGATATTTAAACAAATAGTAGTAAAATCAAAATGGAAAAAAGTTAACACAATACATTGATGGGGGAGGGGAATGACTGATTTGCATCACCTGAAGTCGCGGATACTTTTGGACTGTATATTTTAGAACAGAAGATTTCTCGTTCAACGTGTTAGCTTTTTTTTACACAAAAAAACCCCAAAATGTTTCAACAGACTATATGAATGAATGGCTTGGCTTCGAGAACGAATATTTTTGTGAAGGTTATTCTACAGCAGTAGGACCATAGACGGCGGCGCCTGTGTGTGGGATGACCCTCCAGTCTGAGTAGTGAAGTTTTAAGGTGAAGTGCGACTTGTCCAGGGTCGACCCCACCCTTTAAACCAAATGTTTGCATTCTATGAACCACCGGAATGGCCCGAATAGGAGCAGATAAAAACACATATAAAAACACAATATCGAAAAGCATGTTTGTATATGAGCAGACCAGAATGGAGTCTATCTTATCGCTAATGTTAGCAAGCTTATCTCACAGGCCAGTTCTCTAATGTAGTGAGTTCGATCATGACTAGGTGTCCAACAATTGTGGTCATGTGTCAAACTAAACTAATCTTAGTCAATAACTATAACGTTATCTCGAAAATGGGCACCTTGCCGTGGAGCTGTGGTTAGCAAACTAGTAGTGAGTTCGATCCTCACTGGATGCCCTCACACATGTGGCTTTCCGTAAGCTTAGTAAATACCTATAGGCGTAACAGAAAGCGATCATCTGAAAATGCTATTAAATCAGACCAATGTAAAATAGAAGATACATTCGTTGCTAACGTCAACTGTTTTGAGCTCAAATCAGTATTTGATGCGCTAATCGTGTTCCACACAAAGTGCTCCATAAATGTGGTCTTGAGCCGAAGTTGGCATTCCCTAGCAAATATGAGTCCATCACTGTATGTTTAAATCAACTAGTTGGCCTTGTGGTGTCGTATATATTATTTTACAATGGAGTCAATATTGCTTTTTTTTTTAATATAAGCAAAATGTCGTGCACATCTGTCAAACGAGAATGATATGCGGATGTGTCTCTCTGAAACCGTGCGTATAATTGGGTTACCTATTGGAATGAGACAAGCTCATCCATCTCATTAACATTAAATTAAATGAAATTACTTACAAATACTAAATGTCTATTGTCTGTTCTATGGTACTGCCGGACAGGACCACGGATGCCAACTAGTTTTAATTTTTTGGATCCAAAATTGAAAAATCCTTAAAAAAGCTATATTCTCCAGAAAATAATCTGAAAAACAATCTACAAATATACTACATGTATTTAAACATGTATTTAAAAACATATTAAAAACTACTCAATCTGTTAAACACCGAAAAATAGGGGAAAACCATATTGGAATGTTGCACACATACGAGGGCTGTCCATAAAGAAACCGAACTGTTAAAACAGCGGACCAACGAGACATTTTAATGTGTTCGTTACTGTCCTGTTGTGTAACAGTGACTTTGAACTTTCGTATAAAACAAACTACATCATGCCACGTTTGTTAGTATTTGAGCTACAAGTGCTAGAATAAAGGTGGGTGAAGTGCGTTTGGCGTTTTTTCTTTCCAAGTCAACGCACGACGATTGTATTGAGAAATTGCATTCGGCGATCTGTGGAAATCGTCGCCTGACTTTTACAGATTCTTGCCTCTTCGAAAACTCCACGGACAGCCAGGCGACGAAGTCCACGGATCACAGAATGCAGTTTCTCAATGTGATCGTCGTCTGTTGACTTGGAAAGATAAAAACGCCAAACGCACTTCATCCATGTTCATTCTAACACGTGTAGCTCAAATACTAACAAACGTGGCGTGTTGCAGTTTATTTTATAAAGTCATTGCTACAGAACATAATAGTAGCGAGCACTCTGACACTTCTCATTGGTGTGCTGTTTTAACAGTTCGGTTTCTTTATGGACATCCCTCGTATACATCCTATTTGAGGCCTACCGGAACAGTGTTTTAACTGAAAATCGACAATTGTAAAATAATATAACAGATTGTGCGTGTGCTAATCTCGCAACCCAAAACAGTGGGTTCATTTCTCGTAGGGAGATCCATGAATATGGCCTTGCATCGAAGTCGGTTTTGTACAACAAATACCTTTTAGATATTTAGTTTTGAGAAGGGTCATCAACATTCAAATAGTTCTTCGGATGATTGAACTCCTTCTTATTGTTTATGTAAAAACTCTTCTGTTTACCCCTTCACATTCGGATTTTACACTTGAAGAAAGCCGAAGAATGGATCTGCCGAAACGTCGTGTTAACAACACAAACAACAAGAAGGAATTCAATCGTCCGAAATATCTTGACTGTAAATCAAGGAAAGTCGGATATCTTTCTCCTGACTATTCATAAAGAAAAATTAATCATTTTTTAGATGTGCTAGCATCGATTGCCTTTACTGACAGACATACCGAAATGCGTTACGTCCCTTGTTATACCGAAATGTGAGTTAAGTCCCTCGTCCAGTGATGCCAATTTAGATGATCTTTGGTTGCGTCTAGACGTCAGACATTTCTAGAAGTAATATCTTTTTTTCATAGTAATAAGTTAAGTAATACTTTAAATAAATTGAGTAATATTTTAATAAGATATGTGTTGAAGATGAAAGTCACATTTTATTTTATTTATAATGTATGATATATTTCCTAGATTTTAGATATATGTCTGGAGAATCTAGATGCTTCTAAGTGTTTTAAGATTATTTTTTTAATTCTTCACACAAAAAAGGAACTAGCTCATCTATGGTCTGACTTTCAGGCTTGTTTTAAATTTACTTTGATATACTCAGAAAAGCCACCCGGACACTTTTCATGAAAGAAGATTAAAAGGAAAATAAATCTTACTTTTAATCCAGTTAGATTGAGTGGATCTTTACACCGGATAAGGTCGGGGTCTCCAAGTCGCAATTGGTTCCTTCCCGCGTAATCGCTGGCCCAGCGGAGTTTGCAGTCACACACCAGCGGATTATTCGACAAGATCACTGAAGCCCCGGAAAACCTAAACATAAGCTCAACAAAATTGGGTACATCACCATAGGATAATTGCTTGCGAGCTAGTTTAAAAGGTCATTTCTACTATGTAGTGAGTTCGATCCTCACTAGGTGCCACATACTCGGGGTCTTGTGGTACACTAAGCTAAGGTTAGTGAATATCCATAATCTCAACAGAATAGCCTTGGAGCTGTAGTTAGGAAGGTAGTTTCACAGTCAATTATAGAAATGCAGTTGAGTTCGATCCTCGCTCGGTCTCCCACACTTATGGCCTTGTGCCAGACTAATACAATCTAATTAATTACCTATAAGCTCAGCAAAAACTCAAATGCCTCACACGCAGAAGGTCCTGGGTTCGATTCCCGGTATGAACGAAGAGGGTGGAAAACTCTTCATTAGGACAAACCTCCCTGTGCACTCAGCATCTAATTGAGTACACTCTAAGCTGTGTGATTAGGGTTGCGGTATCCCTTCGGTGGACTTGCATCCTGCCAAGCGGGTGTTCATAAAAACTTGTAGGAATAAAGTCCTGGTCTCGACCGGACGTGAAACTTGCAAGGATCACTAAGCTGACGCATACAACAGAAACCGGGTCTTCGTCACCGGGCTCCATACTCCATTGGGAGTTGTCTCTTAAGAGACGGGACGCTTTACAAATACAATCTAATTAATTACCTATAAGCACAACAAGATCTCTCCAGGAGACACGTAGATAGCCGGGAAGCAAGTATACAGTTTTGAGATGCGAGCCGAAAAAAGATGATTTTAAAATCAATTAAGAAAACAGCGCCTGAATGACGTAAAAAGAATTCTTCTCCACCCACAGAGAAATCTCAGTTGATTTTCGTCACCACGCCCTAAAATCAAATGCTATTGACGTAAAGAAGGCAAATCGTTGTTAATTCATGTCCCCAACCATTCAGGAATGTTTCGTAAAAGGGTCTACGCTCCGGGTTGCAATGTTTCAAGTGTTTGGATATTTGGCGCCATATTTCTAGGATAGACTCTTTTCTATGTAAATAAGAATGAATGTATTAAGGGTGATCTTTGAGGATAGCAAAGGAACGTAGGCGAGGTAGACTTGGTTTGCAAGATAGATGCTCACACATTCTCATATACACATACAAACGTATAAACATCTCCGTTATTATTTATGTTAGATGAAGTATTATAATTCATTATTATTTAAATTTTTATGACACTTTTATTAGATGAAGTATTATAAATCATTATTATTTAAATTTTTATGGCTACTTTTATTAGATGAAGTATTATAAATCATTATTATTTAAATTTGTATGACTACTTTTTACCTTCGATAAAAAGCAACTAATAACATTTAAGATGATGGTAAAAAGTATTCAAACAAATTTAGATAATAATGATCCCTTGTCAATGTCCTTAATTCATTAGTGAATATTAATCATATTGATCGAACGTTATATAGTGAAATTTTCAGATCGAAATTCAGCTCATATCTACGTATCAGGCTACGGACATTGACCCATTCTCGTATATATCTCGTGTAGTGGAATTGATTCTCACTGGGTTTCTCACTACTGTGACCTTATGCCATACTAAGCTTGGCTTAATGAATAACTATATGTGCGTGTATGTGTGATTTTACGTGTGTATATCTTATATGAATCTGTGTACATGTCAATTGTATGCCGACTGGAACGAATAGAGCGAAGAGCACACTACGCAAGTCTTCTATACAGTGTTGCCAACTAAAAAAATATTTTCGCGCTAGTTTGACTGCCAAAAAGCGCTAAACTTTTTTAATTGCCAAAAATGGCCAAAACCCACCAAAAAGACGCTGAAAATGGTCAAAATAGCCAGGTTTCAAAGGGGTATTGGGACCACAGACTGGCAAAAACTGGCAAAAACTGGCAAAAACTGCCAAAATGTTTTAGGCGAAAACGCGCTAATTTAGCGCTTTCTGTAATGTCAAAACAAGAAACGCGCTAAATCTAGCGCGAAACGCGCTAAATTGGCAACACTGCTTCTATACCTGTAGTTCTCGACCTTTTTTGCCCATGCACCCGTTTCACGATATTTCAGACTGCCATCCACCCCTTTAAAGATTGTCCAATTCAGAAGGTGCATTCCA
The DNA here is from genome assembly GCA_006491835.1 of Architeuthis dux. Classification (NCBI taxonomy): domain Eukaryota; kingdom Metazoa; phylum Mollusca; class Cephalopoda; order Oegopsida; family Architeuthidae; genus Architeuthis; species Architeuthis dux. The sequence continues at coordinate 6,385,701 of VCCN01000353.1, read as the reverse complement.
AATAAGATGCATTTAATTTCTGTTTGAATCTTTTAGATGAGGGATTATCATTATGTATAAGTGTATTCGGACTGTTGTTCACATCTCGGTTCATCTTCTGAACACAACGTTTCGGACGTTGTACCTTACGGCCTTCCTCAGTTGTAACATGTAATATCCGGAGAGGGAGACTGATTAAAGAGACTGTCTTTCCTTACGGATATTACATGTTACGACTGAAGAAAGCCGTAAGGTACAACGGCCGAAACGTTGTGTTCAGAAAATGACTCGAGATGAAGGCCGAAAACAATTATACATAATAGGCATGATGAGTGCCCAACGAACCATTTTTAAAAAGTTGCTATTTTCGTTGTTTTTCAGAGCTACAATGGTCAGTTTTCTTTTCATTTTGAAGCTTGAACACTCTGCATTATGATTCATAGAGTGTTTAAGCTCCAAATAAAATGATCTGAGCGTTGTAGCTCTAAAAATAACGAACAAAATTAACTTTTTTAAAATGGTGCGTTGAGCACTTATCATGCGCGGCCACTCATGTACATTTACGTGGATTATAATTTAAAAGCGAAAGTAATTTAACTATACTAACAGTGATAGAAGATCAATATTCCAACAGTTTAAATCTGCCAATCTGTGGTCCCAATACCCCTTTGAAACCCTAAAATCCATCAATGGGGAATTCCCCCCGCTGTTTCAGACCTCTGTTGTTTTGTGGGAATCAGCAGCGACTTTTACCCGTCATTAGGGCGAGGATGACGACGACGACAACATCCGTGAGAGAAATGGTCTCGACTCGCGCTAGATCTAGCGCGTTTCTTGGCAGTGCAAAAAGCAGTGCAGTGCAAAAAGCGCTAAATTAGCGCGTTTTCGCCTAAAACATTTTGGCCATTTTCTGGCTAATTTTGACAATCTTTAGCGTCTTTATGGTGTCTTTTGGTCATTTTTGGCTATTTAAAAAAATTTAGCGCTTTTTGGCAGTTAAACTAGTTGGCAACACTGGTCCATTAGCTCTTGTGAACACGTGAGCGTAGAAACCCTAAAAAGAAAAAGAAAGCCAAAAATAACCGAAGGCTTCAGAATGACACGAAAACAAAACAACAACAAAAAGGGCTGTACATACGACTACATATCTGTGTTCACGCCTCTCTCTCTGTCTGTCTGTCTCTGTCTCTGTCTCTGTCTCTGTCTCCCTCTCCCTCTCTCTCTGTCTGTCTGTCTGTCTCTCTCTCTCTCTCTCTCTATATATATATATATTTGGGTGTGTGTGTCTGTGCGTGTGTGCACGCGCGTGCGTTGTCTACGCGTGTGGGTACCGGTCTGATATCGTCTATATATATAGGCTCTCACACGGTGACGTTCGTGTCAAACTTTGTTGCGACGATCCATCTGCTCCTGACAGGCCAAGGGACCCCAGCTGCCGGTGGGAAATGACACCAAATTAACGAAACAAAACCGGTGTTTTTCCTGTATTTTTAACCTTTCACCTTACGGCTCCCTGGACACCATTTACGGCTTATAACACCCCCCTCTCTCGCTCCTGTCACCTTAGATTCATCAAGTTATCTATCTATTTGACAGAACTCACCATGGTTCAGCGGGATGCCAAACTGAGTCTCATGCGGTGTCCTCTATAAAAAGATTCTTCTAAATATGATCACGGCAATCATTATTACTAATCTTTGACTAATATTTACATTCATCTTAATTTTCCAGTCGGGCCGGCTTCCCTTAGGCAGTGAGTAAACGGCGATCGGAAATAAAGAACTACGGTGAGACAGAACTCACATCACTACCGGAAGGCTAGGATTACGCCCTGTCGCTCTACTAATCGAGCTACCGAGTCTAAACTGAAGCTTATTTACTCACTGCCGACGGGAAGCCGGCCTGAGTAAACGTTGCGATAAAAAAGCAACTGGAAAATTGAGATGAACGTAAACGGTAGTAAAAGATTAAGAATAACCATTTATAATAGTTCATCTAATAAAAAATAATTGCTTTATGATCACAGAAACATTAATATCTTAAGGGAATCAATTCTAATCTTTAGTATAATCTTCACTGCTTTACCTCATTTGAAAAATACATCTGCAAAATAAGAATTATTACAGCTTTATAAATACTGGCGGAGATTGTTCGTTGATTTAAAGATTATTAGTTTTATTTTAAAAGTATTAAATCAGTTATTTTCTAGAAATATCGATTTATGACAGTGATATTTATGATTTGCTGTTTAGGTTAACGTTTTCTTGTATCACTTGAGATAAAAGGATTGGTCTGGTTCCACAATAATATTTTGGTTATAATAAATGTTATTACAGGACCGATGAAAGCGGAGGGCTAGTGGGACCTAGGCGCCCCCCACGCCATTTTTACAGGCGTTTGATGTGCCCTTTTTGAAAAAGTAGAAGTTATTGGCTCCTCCCAACGCGAACATCAATAGAATTCTATCACGTGATTATTTTCTTAGACTAACTTCCGTGTAGGTGTATTATTATCTGCAAATATTGCCCACATTTGCGTAGGTTACGTAGGATGCAAATTTCCTGTTTACCTGTGTAGGAAGTTATAAGATCTATACGATAGATTCGTATTATTATTCCGCACAGTGTTGCCAACTCAAAAGTTTTTTCGCACTAGTTTGACTTCTAAAAACCGCTAAATTTGAAAACAATAGGGCCAAAAACCGCGTCCCAAAAAGATGGCCAAAAAAGAAATGTCAAAAACAACGCTAGAAGTGGCCAAAATATGGCCAGAAAGTCGCTTAAAATGGTCGAAAACACGCCCAAAATGGCCATTTTATAACCAACCATATTTTTAGGTCATGTATGTGCCCCCTTTTTATAACCACAGTACCCCCCACACGACCCTGTATTATTATCTTCTGTGAATTTATGTAATTTCAATCTATATTATAATTTGCAACGTGCCCGGCTGTCTGTCCGTCTGTCGCACCATCTAATATAGACAAATAGTTGAAATATTGTTTTTTTAATTTGATGACATCCTATGAAATAACTGCTTTACTATATAATGGAAGAAAATGTTTTTATATCAGATTTTTCACCTTTCGGGATTATTACCGAAAAACCAATTCATGCAATCTAATCTGATAACAATAAAGCCCAAGGCCAACCAGTGTACATCTAAGCCTTTTTAGTTGTTTCAAGTTTAATACAAAATTAATACAATCATTTTAGTTTGACAATAACCTTTCAAATTACTGTGTAAAAATACAGACACAGTTTTAGGTATACTGTTAGCAAAGCAACAGGTATTTACTGGTACTTTAATAGTGTTTTTTTATTACCGTATAACTTTGAGTATAAGTGGACCGTGAGTATAAGACGAGTTTGGAATTGAGCATAACATTTCAGAAAATCAACTGACTCTAATATGAGCCGAGTCTGTTATTTTGCCATAACATCGTCATGAGAGATATCCACTTCTAATAAATACACCGTTTATGGTACTTGATCAGTTGTCACCGAAACATGAATATCTTTCATCTTCAACATATCGATCGTTGTTTTCTGCTTATAAAAGTGAAATTCTCATCAGTGATGACGAATCTACTTGAAAAAAATGATTCAAAATCGATATTACATAATACGCATCGTATATTACCTACATAGCATTTTATACAAAAGCATGGTAATGAATTGAGTTAAAACTACGGGCATTATCGCTAATTTGCTTTGTGTCTATCGACGCTGTATATATTCATATATACAACAGTATTGGCGATTTTTGACTGACCTGATTATAAGTCTAACTGCTGATTTGGGGCCAATTGTTTATTAAAGAAACTCGTCTTATATTCAAGAATATACGGTACTTTGAATCATACTATTGTTGAATACATTGTGTTATTTTGAGATGAGTCGTTATTATTGCATGGTCTATTGATCAAGTAATCTTTGCTTTTGTTGTAATTGCGTTTTTAATTTCCTTTTTCAGAATCATCATTGCTCACAAAAAATCGTTCAACACTCTTCCTTATCTCCATACTCTGCTGATGAATAATAACGAATTGACGTCTCTTGCCATTGGCCAGTTTCGATCCCAGAAGGTGCTCACTCATCTCGATTTGAATCACAACCGCCTCCTGACCTTGGTCAAGGGCATTTTTGCAGGACTGGCCAATCTGGAGAAAGTCAACTTAGGCCACAACCGCATAACACGCATCGGTGTGTCCACTTTCCAGGACACCCCGAAGTTGATTCGCTTCGAACTGCGTGGAAATGATCTGCGATCCTTCGACTTTGATGTCCTTGCTCCGATGCGCCGTCTTCATTACGTCGACCTTGCGCACAACCAGATAAGTTCCTTAAAGGAAACGCAACGCAAAGACATCTTCATTGTTTATCTGTCGCTGGCCAATAACAATTTAAAAAGCCTCGAGAAGAACGTAATGCGAGTTCTGGTTCCTGGGGCTTCGGTGATCCTGTCGAATAATCCGCTGGTGTGTGACTGTAAACTCCGCTGGGCCAGGGAATACGCCGGAAGGAACCAATTGCGACTTGGAGACCCCGATCTTATCCGCTGTAAAGATCCACTCAATCTAACTGGATTAAAAGTAAGATTTATTTTTCTTTTAATCCTCTTTTATGAAAAGAGGCCGGGTGGCTTTTCCAAGTGGCCGGGTAGCTTTTCCAAGTGGCCGGGTGGCTTTTCTGAGTATATCAAAGTAAATTTAAAACAAGCCTGAAAGTCAGACCATACATGAGCTAGTTCTTTTCTTGGTGTGAAGATCTAGCAGGGGCAGTGTTGCCAACTTTATTTACAATTTTACATCTAAAATTGAGTCAAAAACATCTTAAAATACCTAGAAACATCTAGATTCTCCATGGGGGAAAAGACTAATCGATTGGTGCCCATGGAACAGTAAACGAAGTAGTAAAAGACCAGACACAAGATGGAGGGACGAGATTGAAAAGTTTGCCAGTAAGACTTGGCAGAGGTTAGCCCAAGATAGGTCGTCATGGAAGGAGATGGGAAAGGCCTTTGTCCTGCAGTGGCTGATGATGATATATATATATATGATAATTATAAAGACATTTATTAGTTGAGAACCTATATTCGCCCGGCACCGGTGTGAACGACTGCTAAACGAGTGTCCAAAATCGTAAATGTGAATAAAGAAACGAGCTCCGTGCGGTGATCGAACCCGCGTTCTTTATTCACATTTACGATTTAGGTCGCTCGTTTAGCAGTCGTTCACACCGGCGCCGGGCAAATATAGGTTCTCAACTAGTAAATGTCTCTATAATTATCATATTCTGTCGGATATAAAAGTCTAGGAAATATATTAAAATAAATAAATATTACTTATTTTATTACTCTAAATTAAATAAAAAAATATTACTTATTTTGTTAAAAATCATCTGAATAGCAATTTCTGACATCCACACGCAAACAAAACATCGAGATTTAGATGGAAAACATCTACAATGGCAACACTGAACAAGGGACGTAATTCGGCAATATTTAATTTGACAACACTGAGCAAGGGACATAACTAACATTTTCAGTATGTCAGTCAGTGACGGCAATCGATGCTAGAGATGCTAGCGCATCTAAAAAAAATTCCCAATACGAAATGTTTTAATCTTCCCAATCTATATGATATTCGGTACAACTGTCCCCAAATAACATTACTGCCAAGATTTATAGCAGAGAAATAACGTGAATGAAACTTAATCATTAGAGTGAATAAAAGTTCTGGTCGTATTCGTACCCGTTGTATCACGTTTATTCAATAAAAGACAAAACAAAATCGCAATCCAAGAATGAAAAATGCCAAATAGGCAATGAATACGAAATCAAATCA
>VCCN01000353.1:6314032-6325070 GCA_006491835.1 Architeuthis dux | reverse complement strand
CTCCACATTGTCTTTTCCCCAACATCATTATGTCGGATAACCATTATCCTGTGTGTGTGGCTGTGTGTGGCTGTGTGCGTGTGTGCATGTGGTGTCATGTTTTGCTAGATGTCTTTTCACTATCTATATATATAGGGATATATCATATGTAAATATATATAAAAAGACGGTTTCCATTCTCCTTCTCATTCTTTCGAGAGAACTTTTCCATTAAGATTTCCCTCAATTAAAGTTAGGTTTATGTTTATGTTTAATTGTGAAACCAACCCCATGTTCGTTTATAAATTATATTTGTTTGATACCATTTCATTATTTTGTCAAAATGACCAGAGTGTCATTATTATTTCTGTAAAATATCATTTTACGCATTTTGTACATCTTCAATAAATAACACGTGTTATTCATTGCTTTGTGTGCAATGTTCACAAACATTATCCAAGCTCTTATATACTTTGTTTTCAATGTGTACCAATCATTTCTACCTTGTTAGATCCACCAGCTTCTCTAGCAGCGATCGCTGTCACTGACTGACTATATGACAAATCGACATATCGAACGTAACTTTTTAATGGCGTAATAAAAGAATATGTGTTTGCTCTATTTTTAAATCAATTCTCGAATTCAAACTGTGACGTAATGTTGCGTTCGTTTTTTAAGAAGAAGCTAAGAAATTGTTTTAACATATTTCATATCGTGGTGTTTTTAAAAAAACATATCTCATATCACGGTGTTTATTTTTGTAACATGTAACTGAACTCATGTTTAAATAGCGCATCTATGGTTCTGCCTTTTCTATTCCAAAGAGAGACATAAGAAAACTTGACTGGTTTGCTGTTTTTTATGCCATACTAGCTGGGGTGCTCGGTGTTGCCCGGCAAAAAAAGCTCCAAATCTAACAACACTGGGAAGCAAATTATATTTTATAGAAATTTCATGAAATCAAATAAGGGGGATGTGCGCTCGCATGCAACCCCCACCTCTGGTCGGGCCAGCACACACACCCGAGCAGACCCGCGCAGGCCAGCGCACACCCTCGGGCAGGCCTGCGTACCCACCGTGTCCGGTCGTGTCGCCGATACACAGTCAGCCAACAGCAGTTTCGTCATGACGATTCGGGGACAACCTGTTTGACGAACATCAGTTTTGCCGACTCGGCTTTTCGCCAACTCCCCTTTCGTCGAATACCCTTATCCAAGATGTAAACGTTTTTTAACCTTTAAATGGTACTTTTTTAGTACCATTCAAAGGTTAAAAAACGTTTACATCTTGAATAAGCAGAGATCAATTAAGCTTATTTGTAAATCAGGTTTTTAGATGTTTAATTTTACATGTTGTCAATAGCAACAACAAATTACTCCTTCGAAGGATATATCTCTCTTCTCTTCTCTCCTCAACAGAAAGATTAAACTGTGCTGTCAAGAATGTTGAAGAAATCTTTCAAAAATAAAGTAGGCCTCCGAAAATTGATTCGAAGAAAATTAGTTAATTTAATGATTAATTGACTGAAAAAACATAAAATAGGTTTAATTTTTTTTATTCGAAAAAGTAATTTGTTGAGAACCGCACTCTTAAAACCTTAAAAATTAATTTTTCTCTAAACTGAGAAGCACACTATCGGATTTAAATTGTGCCCATGTCTTATTGTTGCGTGTGAGTTGGGATTATGGTTAGAGGTAGGTTTAAGGTTTTTTGCTCTAAGAAAAACATGTTCTATTGTCAGGTTAGGGTGAGATTCCTTTAAACTATACTGCTAAACTGGCATAAGCACTGAGAGAAAGAGAAATTCACATCCACGGATTTTCTACGACGAACTGAAAGTAAGGGTTCAGCATTATAGTTACATTACCAAAAAGATTATCTCACAACTGACACATTTTCGGAAGGTTTAAAGGTCTAATAGATTAAAAACACATACACTTAAAAGAAAAGAAAAATTTTAATTTTTTCTGTCGAAGTTTTATCCACTAGACCATTATAGGTACCAATCTTTGTTTTAATAGAAATAAATGAATATAGAAATAGAAACTTACAAAATTAGGGCGGTAAAAGTAGGTTTGACCCTAAATTGACATGTAAGGACCTCGGAGGTCAGCCCCACCTATCATATGTTAATCCTGGAGCCAAGTTAGCCTTGTACACACATTTGCAGCCCATAGGGTGTAGCTGTCTTCCTTAGATTTGAAAATGACAAAATTGACCTGGCCCTAAATTGAGGTCAGCGCCATATATCTTATATTCATCCTGGGATCAAGTTACCCGTATACCCACATTTTCAGCTCGTAGAGTATAACCGTTTAGGAGTCTATAAAAGAAAGTTAGTTAGAAACTAAGTTGCAAACGAAATCAACGTTGTTTGATGACTCTACTGATCGGATAATCGCAGTGGAATTATAACGTCGTCTCGCCTTTCCAGCGGATATCACGTTAACTGCTTATCGCCCTGACGTTGTCATCTGGTCGGTCAATTCAAAAAACGTTCACGTCATTGAATTCACGGTTTCAAATATACACAAAAGAAGATTCACCATCGAAATATATTTAATCCTTTTTTTTAATAGAGGAAAGTTGTAGTAAACTACATCTCGCAACAATTAAATGGATTTTGCTTACTTTTAAAAAAATTAACTTCTAGGTATGAACAAAATTAACAAAAAATTGAGTGTGAAATCGACACCTGAAAGTTTTTTATAATCTGGCCAAAATCAGCATATTATTCGATTTTATAAAATGTTGGATACTTATTTATTAAAGGACGAACTTCTTTTTAAAGAATTTTCCGTTCCAAATTTCGGAGAAAAATATTTTTTTCCACATGATTCCTACCCCACCTTTTATTAATTTGATGATTTATTTATTTATATGTTCGTGTTTTCATTGATTTTTTACACATTTTATATAAATATGTGGAGATATGAATTATTCTTACGTTTTAAAAAAAAAATATTCCGGAACTGCTCGAAGGGAGCTCTTACTTTGGAGGTAGGGGGTGATTTGGGTCGTCCAGGGGGGGAATGAGGCTATTGGCTAAAAATAAAAGCCCAGTCTAGAGATAGGGTTTTCTGCACTTCTATCTATCAAGTCGAAAGAAGCTACAAATTGAGAATGATTTAAGATGCGCTCTCTCACAAATAGACCCACAAATCGAAGAACTAGTAGCAAAAAACAAAAAACAAGAACAGAGATCACATTGATGTGTATATCAGTTACAATAGAAGAATTCTTATTTTTTTGTAATAAGTTGGAATTTCAAATGATGTGTTCCAATTATTTTCGCTTGCTTTCTTTGAGTAACAAATACACAGCGGCAGCTCGTCCCTGTCGGTTGGGGCCTAGAATACGCTGACTGCATGCCCTGCAAAGGGGTACGACCCCCCCCCCAAACAGGCGCCACCAAAGTCGCAAGACTCTAATTTTAAAAAATAACCGTTTACCAAAGTCGCAAGACTCTAATTTAAAAAGAAATAACCGTTTACCAAAGTCGCAAGACTCTATTTTGGGGATTATAAACTGATTTCGGCATTAAATGACCTATCAAGGGTTGATATGCCGCTAAACAAAACAATCACTCAATCAACAGCGGCAGATGTACAATTATAAAATTAAACTAATTCTTAGTATGCAAATGTCTAATTATACGAAAAATAAAGTTATTATTTGAAATTATTCTTTGTTGCAACTTAATAAATGGAAGGGGGATACAGGTAATCTTACTGACAAAAGTGGGGAATGACTCGAAAACCACTGACCTAGCACCTAATATCTGCCCCTAGGTCGTGGTTACTCATTGCACCTATGTCTACAGTTACTGCTGGATATATATACTCCTTTTCGAAACCCCGTCGTGAAATGAAAATCACTTTGTGTTGGACTTTATGTCTTCTGGAGATATAGATGCTAATTTTAATTTAGCAAAGATTAGCAAGCTAGACTCTCAGGTAATTCGCTAGTGAAGTGAGTTTGATCCTCATTAAGTGCTCGATTACTGTGGCCTTGTGTCAGATTATTATAGATAGAGTTTTAGGTACCTGCTGTTGATCTCTGATTAGCAGGCAAGACCCACAGACCATTTTCTAGCGTAGTGACTTCGATCCTCCTTGGGCGCCCCATCACTGTGACCTTGTGTCAGACTCAGCTCAACTAAGTAAAATTTTAATGACTCCGGGATCACTTGTCGTAGTGAAAGAGTTAGCGTCCAAACCATAGACAGCGAGTTCATATCTTAGGGTCCTCCATAAATGTTGGTAATAGTTCTAAGTTGAAATGCGTCGAAAAAATATGAACGGTCAGATTCTCCCTTAAATTTGCACCCCTCAAAATTATCGGTAGCAAAATCCAGCTTATTAATGCCTTCCTCGTTCCATAATCAATTTGACATTATCAGCAGGAAAATACGAAACGATGGCTTGAAAACCATATCGTTTTTGAACGAATGAGTTTTAATGTTAGCACTCGTCGTCATCGGCTATTTCGTTTCTTTTGGGCTTAGCAGATCTGCTGTTTGCGTCCTCTTCAATTCTGCGACGTTCTTATTCAAACAGTTCTGCGGCAGTCGAAATTTTCGCAATATTATGCAACGAACTGGTCACGTAAGTAGCTTTCATGACTTTTTAAAAAAAATACAGTATTGAATTTCTTAAGAAATAAGTGCTGGCTTGAATTGAACACAGTCGGTAACACAATCAAGCGTTAGAGTTTCGTTTTACTGATTCACTGAAAAGCATTGTTCAATATATTTCGTAAAGTCAAATATGGCACATATCTAAAAAAAAAAAGAAAGAAAAAAGAGAGAAACATTATTTCTATTGGAAAATTCCTATATTGTAGAAAGTGCATCGCATCAGTAAATTACCATTAAAAGATTATTTGAATGCTTTTCTCAAATGTGTTAGAATGTTGCTTCTCTTTCTTTAGTTAAATCATTTTTTTTTACGGCGCTTCAACTGATAAAATGGAGGTAAGTGAACATAATTGTTAAACTGTTTAATATATATTCATTTCAGGAATTCTTGTCAAATTATTCAGCTTTTGATGTGATGTAATATTGTGCTGGTTTCGAGATAAATTCTTTAATCATACAAACCAGGGATTTTGATATATTTCGAAAAATGACGACAAAACCATTGAAAGATATGGATTTTGAAATCTGTCATTATTAGGAACTCCTTTAAACGATTAAAACGTCTGTAACTTGAAATCTATTAATAGTATTGTAATAATCGTTGTGTTATTAATAGAAGAAAGATTGTAAAAAATTATCAATTAAAAATTCATTTGCTTTTCTATAAAAAAATTCGGGATTTCAAACCCGGCTATCTCCGGTTTTATATTGTCATATAAAACCGGAGATAACCGGGTTTGAAAACCTGTTTACATTTGCGAACCTTTGCACTAGTAATTGTATTGGGAAATTTGAGCACAATTTGTACTCACATTTTAAAATTCCACCAAAAATATACTAATGGGGCGATTTCTATAAAGAAATTAGGGATGTATTCAATTTTGAAGAGTATTTTGTAAGAAAATCTTATGGAAATATTTGTTTTTCAAGTTACCCCCCCCCCATTTTAATTTTATAAAATCTCTATAAAATATCCTTTGGATTCCAACAGAATATTAAGTAATCTTGTTGCCAAAAATGTTACATTTCTATGAAGATAATTCCCAAGAGAATCCGTTGGAATTTAATTCGATCCTGCTCCCTGTCAATTTTAAATTGGCTCTGAATCGGAAAATAAGAAACGCAAAAAAACTAAAATAATTTCTGTTTAGAAAGTTTTTCGTTGTTTTTGTTTTTTTTCATTAAAATACAATGTACATTTTTTTGTTTTGAAAAAAAAATATATGCTTGGAATTTAAAAAGAAAATTGCCATTAAGTTATTAATGTTTATGCTTATTGGACCTTCTTGGATTCTCATGAAACATTATTATAAAAAAACAATGGTGTTCTACTTATCGATACATATACAGTTTATCAAATTTCGATGTACCTGTCTTTTAAAAAATAATTTTGATTATTTTTTGTTTAATTACATACAATACATTTCGCCAGGTACGGTGGCGCGTAATTCAGACGTGCGATTTACCACTCCTAGTATTTATCAGTAGGTATTGACAGAATTTTGATGGGCTGTTGACATTTCCTTTAAAATTAAAAACAAACACGCTGCTAACAGTGGATGTGGTAAGGGGATGTAGAAACTCTACTATTTGACCTTTGAACTGTCTTCACCCATAAACGAGCCACCTGGTAAATAAATGCTTTTTTTTTTCATTTTTCGTAAGTTTTCTGTGGAAAGTAAGCAATATTTCCCCCAAATCCAGTCAATTAATCATTGATTTAACTTTTCTTTTTGTGAATCAAATTTCTCTGAGGTCAATTCTATTTTTGAAAAAAAAATGTAAAACTCTACTTCATTCTTCTGGTGACAGATCCGTCAAATATGGCGGAATCGATAATTTTAGTCAAAAACGTAAACACGGCCGTAATCTGCTCGGAAATTCTGTGAGTACGCAAAAGTGGGGTTTTTTTTTTTTAATTTTTTTTTTACGACTATCTTTATGCTATTTTCTTGCAGTTATAACCAAAATTAAACTTTCAAAGAAGATATTTAATTAATGCAATACGTTTTAAAAGAGCGAAACAATAGACCATGAGAGTTGCTTGTCATTATTAACGAAACTTGTTCTATAGAGAGTGAGATAAGTAGCGTTTTTCTGTACGTCTTTTACAAAATTCTCACTTGTGCATATTTAAAATTTATCACTGTTATATTCCAAATATTCTTAAAAATTAAGATGTTTCTGTGATATGAATAAACTACGATAGGGGTTTTACGGTATTTACTATAAAGTAGAATATATCTGTGATGGGAGTGAATCTGGATTTTACCAGGTTGTTTTTTTTTTGTTTTTTTTACGTGAAGTTTTTTTTTAATATGAATTATGTTTAATTTTTTTAAAATCTTCCACTTGTACTCGAGGTGTGGGGAATCGGAGATGATGGTCGCGTTATTTCGTGATTTCGCAATTTATTATAATTGACTTCCGATTGCTGGGCCCTATGAGGCTTCACTGAAGTCCCGTTAACCGTACATTTCGAGAACACATTCTCTACTCCGTTGCCAGCCTTTCACGACGCTTGACGAGCGATTGGATTTTCTCGGTTTCGAATCAGCGTTGTCCGTCTCGTAAACCGGTTGCCAACCAAGGCTGAAGAGCACAGTCGGCCTGCTCTTTTATCCATAGCTTCATTCACCTTATGATGCAATTAACAGTGGTGGTGCATTTTTAGACAAATTGACGAGGAGGGAGATTTCGGTAATTGTTAAATGTTTACCAAAATATAGAAAAATTGGTCATCAGCAATTTTGGTTAATATTCGTTTTTTTTAAGTTAAAGATTTCTTTTCAATTTTAAGTGCTTTAAGGGGTTTCTATCTGCTAATGTAGGAGATACCAGGGACTGTACTTAAAGTCGCAGATAGCCGTACTGTCATGAGGATCTGCGCCTACATTTACAGACAACCGCACTATCATGAAAATCTGCGAACAAGGTTACAGTCAGCCGTTCTGTCCTGATTCTCCTCCAAAGGGTCGGTAGAACTCTATAGCCAGCTCCGGCTTCTGCCAACTACAGGATGTTCACGCTCTGTCTAACCACAGTTCAGCCTTACTGTCGGAACATCCCCGCAAGGGGGCGACAGACCCCCATAGCTAGCTCGGGCAACTGCCAGGAGAAGGACACTCCTGTCAAACCTACCGCGCCACTCCGGTGGTCCATGGAATGTCAACCCGTGGTTTAAAGGGTGGGGTCGACCCTGGGCAAGTCGCACTTCACACTTCACCTTAAAACTACATTGCTCATAATGGAGGGTTACTCCGCACATTGGCCCCGCTGTATATGGTCCAAATGTTGCGGAAAACCATCCCCAAAATCTTCGTTCGCGAAGCCAAGCCATTCATTCATTTACGTTACAATGTAACTATAATGATAAAGAGGGAACTTTCTACGATTTGTTTTTCTGCGAGGTTAAAAAAAACGAATATTAATCGAAATCCTTTTCGTTAAATTTCGTGTTTCTTTGAAATTTATGAAAATATTCACAAAGAGAACCTAAATGTAATCCCTCCAGATATTTTATTCACAAATTCAGGATGAACATCTCGATTAAAATTTCACTAACATTTGCTATCGGAGCATATGGATGATAACACTGACCAAAATCTATCTAAAGTTACTGAAACAGAAGAGTATATCTTTAAACAATCTGTAATTTGTATCACAAACCCTAAATAAGACCCCCATCGGTACATTAACCCAATATACTGGGTGTCCCATAAGTAACGCCCAATTTGTCCCAAAATTAACGCCAGTTCTTTCTAAGGGAAGCAACTATTTAATAATTGTTTTAATAGTAATTTAATAATAATTTAATAGTTGCTTCCCTTAAAACTGGCATTCATTTTTGGACAAATCGGGTTACTTTTGTGACACCCTGTGGATAGGCCCTTACCCACTTGGAAGACTTGTTCAGTACGCTTCTTCCACCCCGTTTCCCCCTAGTGCCGAACTAAGCTTGATAATAATCATAACACCCTACATGTTACTTACCCGTACACCTATTTATAATGTCATACACGTAGTGTCTATTGCCAAAGAAGAGATCACTATTACATTCTATTATTTAGAAGATTTAGATACATTTAACTTTTAGCAATATGAATTTCGCTTCAAGGGAGGTAATACGTAAATACGATGTTCGAAGTTGTTTCTCTTGTTCATTTCCACTCCTCTTTTTTTTTTCATTGCATCTTATTCTGTTTTAAGGAAGTCTCTCCTTATAGATCCATTTTCATGCAAAGCCTAAGGCAACCGTATGACTTTATTGCAAAGATCATGCAAGAAAAAAACATGGTTCTATCATCCATCATAAGACTTGAGTCGCGTTTTAATTCAAATTATTCAACTGGAGTGACCTCCCTTGAATAGTATTTCGATTTTTAGTTGTTAAAAGAAGTAACTAAAGCGAAAGCCGATGTATTGGCAGCGGTGGATCCAGGATTTGGAGCAGGGGCGGCATAATGCACAGATACTCCACTTTGATCCTACTTAGCCACAGCCAAGATATCCTGTGCAACTTCTCTCAGATACTTTGATCTTAGCCAAAAGGTCGGCAATTTCTTTATTCGCCTCCCCATGTCGATGTATCTAGTTAATTACTCAATCTATCTAATTAGACAATGGATATAATTAATTTGCTTTAAAGGTTAATTCATGTTTACCCCCCCACCTCAAATATTTTTTAAAATAATTTTTTTATTTTTTTTATTCACACAATTTCTTTCAATATTTTTTTGTTGTCCTTTTGTCTGAGGAGGGGGCGGGTCCGGACCACCTGAGATCTGCGCCTGATTCTGAATAATAAACCTGTTTTGATCTAACTTGTGAAGCTAAGGAATAACTTACATTTCAATTGTAATGATGCTTCGGTACAAGTTAAGATGTGCGTTCCTAACCACAGATCCCTTTAATAGCTACTTAAGGAGTTTCGGCTACTTTATTTTCTCATCTCATTCTCCCATGAAAGTGTGGGTGCCGTATTTCTACAGGTACAACAAAGATTAATAATTCAATGTGTGTTCAAGGTTCAATGAAATCATGAGACAAATAATAGAATATTCAACAGTAATAGAATTTTTATTCAGGTAACAAACAACAATAAACATCTCCTTTAATTTGTATGTAAAAGTATATTGAAATGGTTCTACGGACGGTTGAACTTCTTGTTGTTTGTGTTATAAACACAACGTTTCGGCCGATCCATTCTTCGGCCTTCTTCAGGTGTAAAATCCAAGTGTGATGGGTTAAACAGAAATTATGCTTAAAGGGGGGGGTAGCCCTTATAGCGCATGGCCCTGGTGTTTCTGTGACTTTGTTCTGTCGGGTTTGGATTTGTTGAGAAGTGGAAGCCACATCGGGTTGAAATCCGCACTTGTCTGGCTAATGCATTTAGTCGACATTTTGATGTGAGCTGCATCTATGTGTGAAAATATATGTATGTGTGTTAAGGAAGTAAAGTATTTTGAGGTAAATGTGTAGATAAGTATGTATGTTAAAGCATTAAGTCAAAGCTATGTTTTACGTGTGGTAGTTATATGTACTGTAAGGTTTCAAAGTTGTAAGGATTTGTGTTAGAGGAAAAGAACTACCAGACCAATGGTAGTATGTATGTGTCGATAGGTGTAGAGTTAGATGTATTCTCCTGTACCTGTGTCTGTTGTTGAGTCGTTAGATCTGTGATTACTGTAATCTTGTGTCGCCCCGTCCCTTCCAGTCAGTGACTTTTGTCGTGCATTTTTACCGACTGCCTGGGTTCAGTGAATTGGTTTCTTTTATATAAAAAAAGGGGGCTCCAAACGAGCCGATCTCGCTTGTTGAAAAACTCGTTTGCGATTGGTCAAAAAAATATTCACTGTGTCCATTGAATTTATTATTTGAATTTTTGCATTTATATTTTGGTAGGGATCTCCTCGATCCTATTTTGTACAACTTTTATTAAACCAAATGTGTGTGGTCCCCACAAAAGTAACTGGCGTGTTTAAGTTACTTGAAGGAATGTGGAAGAACCCCCCCCCAAAAAAAAATAATGCATGGTTATTTTGTGAGTGCATTAAATTGTTTTAAAATGAATTAATTTTTACTTTATGCCGGGTCTTATATGGGGGGGGCCTAAATAAATGAACAAATGAAAGGCATGTCAAAACATCTCTAATATTTGATGTCCTCCCCTATTAACATGTGTCACTTCCAAAATACGATTTTCAAAAATGTTTTAAAAATCTTTTTTCAATATTTATGTTCAATATATATTGTCCGCTGCGGCACCGAAAAAGTTAGGGCTGCATTCCTGATACCGATGCTTCTTATGATTGATTGTTTTGTTTAATGGCACATCGACCCTTGGTGGGTCATTTAGTGCAAAATTCAGTAGGGCAGGGGGAGATCCCATGTCCCAGTGACTAGAGACTTGAGGGGGGA
>VCCN01000353.1:6281073-6300673 GCA_006491835.1 Architeuthis dux | reverse complement strand
CAAATCAGTCCTTATGATACAATGAATTTTTGACAGTTAAGTCGCCCACTTTGCCAAAAGTTTATTATAGTTTACATGTTCATCACATTTATTGAACTATGTTCAGTAAATCCAAAATCAGTTTGGAAGGGTCCACATGTTCGTTAAAGCTGAAATTCGTTATAGCAAGGGTTTACTGTACTACTAAAATTCTCTATTTGTACAATTCACTGATGAGAACAATTAGCCAGTATACTGGATCATATGTCCTGAAAACGTCTCTGAAATTGGTTAAATTTCAAAGATTTTCTTGGGGGCGAGGCAGGCAGTCCTGCATTCCCTCATTTTCTTTTATTAAAGCACTACACCACTGTACACAACATTATTTATAATATAAAACAGAGGGAGACAGTGGTGGAAATGTTGGTTTATTTAGAAAGTACAATCAGCCAAGAACAATACAAAAAATAAAAATTTAACAAAATGTCCAAAGAGGAAAATAAATGTTATTAAAGAGACAAGAAGTGACAATTTATTTCCCCAACTGTCAGCCGGCCTGAACAATCAACAAATTCAGTAGTAAGGTCTGCCCGGGTTGTCTCCCTTTTTAGGCTGACCTAAAATTATTCTCCCTATGTTTGTACTTACCCAAAAGTACTTTATAAGGCAGTTGTGCAGTGCAAATCATTTCTCATCTATCGCACCAACAGCCTCTCAGATTGGTATTACCACCAAGAGCTAGCCACACAGTAATCAGAACAAATAAACAAACACTGCTAATTCAGTCATATATATAATAATAATAATATAATGTAATTATTGTATGTACTATACCATTTTATTTATATGCAGATTAATTTCAAGACACTATAAATTATATATACCAAAAATAATAGCTAAAATATATGTATAGAGAATTATTTCAGGGATACCATTTACAATCTATTTATATATAATAGAGAATTGATTGAATTGTGTGTGTATATATGAAATCAAATGATGGATAATTTTATATCTGACAGAATATGATAATCATAATCATAAAGACATTTATTAGTTGAGAACCTATATTAACACCGGCACAGGGCAAATATAGGTTCTCAACTAATAAATGTCTTTATAATTATCATATATATAGAACTACAGTGGAGAAACGAGAAACCAATTATTCACCAACAAAAGATTTAACAAATCTTAATTTCATTAATTGTGGGAGAACAAAATGGTGGTCAGATTTGAACTTCTATGATTATTTGTATCTTGTTTTTATTGAAACCAAAAGCTAAATTAGAAAAGAAATATAACTAATGAATCTTTCTTTCTGTTTCTCATCTTTAATAGGTTGGCTCTTATTTCTTTTAATAATGGTGTGATGCAAAAGACAAAGCTGTCTACAAGAGTAATTTTCTGTCCATCTTTCCGACATCCACACAGGTGGATAGTTGTGTGTGTGTGGATATATATAGATAGATATGGTCAAATCATGTTGGATACACTGGTTCTTGTAAGATCATCGAAGTTGAGCGATATCTAGCCTGGTCATTATCCAGATGGGTGACCGTCTGGGAATACCAGGTGATGTATGCAGCAACAGGATTGTTATGCGGCCATCTTAGCCTATTCTCTGCCGTCGATTAACGGAAAATGTTGCCAAGCTAGGACCGGACTATGTACCCGGTCCTTTCTCATGCACACATTGCTCCATGGAAGACACCTGACAGTGTGCTCTCCTAGGAACCACCATACTCGTATCGAAGGGCAGCAATCATATATATATATATATAGTAATAAAGAAAAAAAGAACTCTCTAGATTTCCAATACATATATTTCATGAAACGTGTACACACGTTCACATCATCAGGGTAAATGCTACTATACAATACAATTATAACCCGGAGAAGTCAACTCTCAGGGAGTCAATAGTACCAAATACTGAAAAAATATATATATAATGAACCTGAATGTCCTGATCAGTTTAAATGATGTCACTTTTTTCTTTTTACAGACAGTTATGTCCCTTGCATCTGATCCAATACTATTGTCTTTAGCTGAGGCATTAATCAAGCTCTGTCATGCTGTTGTAATCTGATCTGCAACACATCTGCCAACTTGAACTTTTCTTTTTTGATTGAGGCATCAGACCAGTAAAAAAAAAAATCATTACTTCAGTGAATACAATTTTTTTTTTACATTTTATTTATTTATTTTTTCAATGAAAATTACATTGGGGCCACCAAGTTATAAAAATAACATTTCAAGAAAGAAAATGAAAAAAATTATTGATCAATGTATGAAAGTTAAAATAGTTACCATAAAAGACCTTTTTTTTTTTTTTTAAATTTTATTTTTTTAAGAAGCAGCAAAACGTATATTTGCCTCGTTTTCAATATGACTAGAAGAAAAAGTACAATATAATCACCTGGACAAAAATTACAGTTAGCAGCAAAAATTAAGTGTAACATTTATGATTTTATACAGAAGGTTTTATTATTTTTTTGCAGTACAACCAAGATGACTCTATCAAAAGTGTCTGAGACTGCTAAAAACATCCATAGTACTTTTAGTTTTGTTGCCTACGATTTTACATTAATTTCTCACTGCTAACTTTGAATCTGGCCAAGGATGTCATATGATGATTGATTTTTCATGATGTCTACATGAAAAAAAAAAAAAAAAAAAAAAAAAAGTGAAAACCTTTTTTTTTTTTTGTTTAAGAAAAAAAAAAATCTTTGATGTGAATGGTCTTTTCAGGTATGGTTATCTTTGAACATTGATCTGATAATAATAATAAAAAAAAACGAAACTGAATTCAAAAATAAATGTTTTTAAATAAATAAAAGAAAATCCTTTACTTGAACTCTATCCCCCTTCCCCACCTGAGTAATTAAATTTTGCTCCATCTTGGAATGAAGAGCAAATATTGGGTTCATTTATTCTGGTCAGGAATTGCCTTCTTTTACAAAAGGCTTACCTGCAGGCATGTAAAATACTTTGGGTGGGGCTATGGTGGTGGTGATATCAGATGTTTCAATAATAGTAATTTTCATATAATTGTGAAAACATTTTTTTCCTTTCTTTTTAAACTTAAAAATCCTTTTACTTATTACATTTAGCCATATTTTTCTTTGTGTCATGGTTTTAAGGTTAACTAGATGCTGCAATGTTAACAGATGAAGGTGATGATAATAATGACTAATAGCTTACACAAATAATCTTTAAATTTTGTCTAAGAGTTCTCAGTTCCATAGAGTCATCTCTAAAATGAAATAATAAATTAAGCTTTTATTTCTCCTTAATACACAATCCAGCCCACAAAGGTTGCCAACTCCCTGAACTAAACAATTATTTGTTAATAGTATTATACCAGTTGGCTCACAATTGTCAACCCGAGTGTTGAACAGAGTTGCCAGATCTCTTGCCACACAAGACCAAATTTGTATGGTCTTGGGACCAAATTAGGTAGCTTCGGTTCTAAAATAATCAAATAACTTAATATTCATCCTCAGACTAAGCTTGCAGGAAAAATGGATTGAAAAACATTTTTTTAAATCTAATGTTCGTGTATATTTATATTGTATCATATCATTGGTGTGTAAGGGATTATCTTTTGTAAATTATCTTTCAGTACCAAATCTTGATTTTTTTTTTTTGGAACCAAATAGCTTTGTCCAGTACCAAATTTGCTCAATTTTGGTCTTGAAAAATACAAAATGGCAACCATGGTGTTTAATCAGAGCTAAGTTAGTAAGATGGCTAGTTAAAGAAGCAGTCATTTTTAAAAAAGTATCTCAAGCTTCCCAATTCCCATAATTGTACTAGTATTAAAAGTTAACCTCAATGCTATTGCTGATAGAGCTAGATTGGGTCGATGGTGGTAACTAAACAACTGAGAAGTACATTTTGTTGTAAGTAGACTGGAATGAGGAAAAAAAAAAATTGATGCTGGTTTTATGGGGTCAATGAAAGAGAATCCTGAAAAAGGTTTAGAAGGTCAATATTCACATGGCCCACCATTGTCATATAAGCTGTACAAATATGTCGAGAAGACAATGAACAAGGGATGCTTCGACAACAACAGCAGCAGAGTGAGGATTTCAGGATGAAAACATCAAAATATTTTTCTGGAAAAATCTACAAGTTTGAATAAGATATATATATATATATATATGCGCACACATACATAAATTTGTTTGTGAGCAATTTATATATATGTATATACTGATTAAAAAAAAATTCTTTTTAAAGGTTGAAAAAAAAATTAAATTTCTACATCAGGCAAAAATGTACAGTTTATGGTTGAGTAGTAATAATAATAATAAAAAATGTGAACCGACTAAATAGAACCTAAATTACACATTAGCAAATATTTGTACATAACAAATGCAAAATGTAGTAAATAACAAATTTTGCAGTGTTTTTTTTTTTTTTGTTTTTTTTAATCCATTTATTTTTTTAATATCATTTTTCTTTATTTTAATTTTTTTTTTTTTAAATTTTTTAAAATTTTTTATTTTCAATGAAAATAGTTCACCATAACACTGAAGTAACAGTGCCTACTGCTTTTGTTTCTCTTATTTTCTTTTTTGCTTCTTTCCCAGTTTGGTTGTTTATTTTTCCTTCCATCTTTTTAAAAAATCTTTTTGTTTATGTAAAAATCTTGCAAAGTAGAAACTGGCCAAAAAAATAAAATTAAAAAAAAAAAAGTTTCAAAACTCATCTGCCCAGCAGAAAGAAGTAAAAATAATAAACAATAAAAAAAAACTCATAAATGAAAGATTAGAAACTTCTTTTACAATGAGTGTTGGTAAGATATATATGTATGTATAATTTTATTAAAATTCTGGTATGTGTGTGTGTTTTTTTTTGTTTTTTGTTTTCTTCTGAAATATTGAGTTGGATGATGAAAATATTTTTTGCAAATGGGTTCATGTTTTTTCCTTTTTAAAACTGCACAGATATTTCTGTACCCAATTTCATGTGTGGCTTAAAGTCGAATTTATTGAATGAAAAAGGAAACATCAGAATGTAACAAAAGGCAGTTGCTTTTTGTTCAGCAAAGATGAACCTCTTGTAAGATATTAAACTTAGTTTACCTTGCAAATATTTATTTTAAAATTCTAAATCAAGAAGTAAGATAAAAAAAATGAATTCAGAATTTGCCAGTTACTTGCAAATAGTCACCACAATGGTATTATTAGGAATTGTTGTGTATTTATTCTAGACATTCATTTAATTTCTGGGTATTTTTTCCCTTTGCTTTATTTAACTCACTGCGATGGTGGGAATAGGGTAAGAATTAATATTATTTTGTATACACACATTGAAAATACAGGCCTCAACAACCATGATAGTAAAGTATATTTTTTTCCACCAAATTGATTAAACAGATACGTAATAAATATATAATATATATATGTATGCATGTATGTATACAGATATACACATAGTTTTGTGTGTATTTGTATTAAAAGGAAGGGGGAGAAAGAACCCATGATGGCAAGTAATAGTTTCTATGCCAAATTTTTAGCGCAAAATTATTCAAACTCTGCTGTGTCTATAGACCATCTGATTTTCTTTTCTTTTTTTAACGATTTTGATTATCTTTTTTTCTTTTAAAGCTATAAATGGATGCAAATTTGCAAGCATAAAGATTTCTAAGGTGGGAGGAAAAGAGCTTCTAGTTTATAATTTGTAAAAATAAAACAACAAATTGTTTATTTTAAAGATGAACATGCTGGAATTGATTTAAAATTATCAAAAAAAAAACAAAAAATCCTAAGCAGGGTCAGAATCAGATTTTAATCAATTGAAATATTTTGAATGAAAGTATGTATTCAATGAATGCTTAAAAAAAAGTATTATGCTTTTTTTTGTTGGTTTTCAACCTTCTTTTCACAATTCACTGTTCTATATGAATTTTGATAAAGGGCAGGGTATTATTTATCTGAATTATAATAAGGATTTACATTTTTTTAAAGATGAATCAAAAAAGTTTAGAAAATTCAACATTAAATTTTGAACATTTAAAAAATTTTTTTTTTTAGATAAAAATATTTTTGTACAGGCAACAAAATATCCAAATAAAATTATTTAATAATTATTTGACTTTCCCCAATCCCTAAATATATTACCCTGGGCAAGCCAAAGAAACTTCAATGCAAACTCTTGGCCTGAGTACTCACTCCAATGCTTTAACCACTTGGCTACAGAAATATATAAATCAAAGCCAAATAGATTAGCTGCCAGTAAGAATTGAACTCACTACAGAATCATAGCTCCAAGGTTCAGCATTGTCGAGAACACAACCATGATAGTGATATTATGTTGCAGACTGAATCTATTTAAGAATCGTTACCTATAGTTTCTAGGTTGTTAACATTATATATCTTCTTTTTATTCATGGAAGTTTACATATTAGCACACACGCTAATTAACCACTCAGGAATCCAATGTTGATAAACTATAACCTCAGTGTCAGTAGTAACCATTCTATTATATCTTAATCATCTGATAATGTCTTCTGTATTTCAGTAATCAGAAAATTTGTTTGAAAATTGACGCAAGAACTTAACATGATTTAATGAATTAAAAATTTGTTAATCAAATTTCTTTTCTTAAAGATTAATTTTTATTTTTAAAATCAAGTTTTCATAAAATAACTGTATTTGGATATTTTAACATCTTTTGATTCAACTTTAATAACATGGAATTTTAGACAAGGTTTTAACAAAAGAAAATAATGGCTCAAATGTAGAATCTGAACCCCAAAATTGATTCAAGTCAGAAGCACACATTTTCAGATTATACTGTAATCAAAATTTAATTTAATGTTTTTCAAAGTTTGTGATATTATTTCTTCACAATATTCCTTTATATCCTTGTTTTGGTTAAATTAAATTTTAATTATGGTGTAATCTGAAAATTTGAATTTTGACGTGAATCAATTTTGCAGTCTGGATTCTACATTTTGATCCAAAATAAAAAAACAGGCTTCTTATTACCACAATCATATTCTAACAAATGCTGTGCTTTTGAAAGAGGTGCTGTTCAAATCATTATGCAGAAGAATGAATCTTTGCAGAAAGTGGCTTTGATCAATAACCATAATATTGTGACCACACCAGCTAAATTTGTTTGTCAGAAAACAATCATGATACCCATTATCTTAAAGGAGTAGAGAGACAAAGGAAAAACTTAAAGAAAAATAGATCCTCTTTCTCCTGCATTAAATAATGTTGAAGAGAAGAAAACAATATAGAAGTCAGAAATGCATTTATCTTTGTACTCATAGTTACAATAAAGAGAATCCCTTAATAAACTATATTTTTATTCTGGGTTAAACCTGTAATTACAGGTAATCTGAAGAATAATTATGATAGTGGTAGAAATCTCATCACTTAATATCTGAATAATGTGCTTTGATATAAGAAGCATAAACGATATATTTTTTTATCAGATTTACCTTAAAATAGAAAATTGATCAGATTTTAATATAGCCCTCTAGAGAAAGATATTTGATTATTTACATTAATGCTGCACTAGTTGGTAAATATTTGGAAATCCAGCATGAATTTTGAATCAAGTACTTTGTAAAGCTTTCAGTCATTATGGAAAGTTTTAAAAAAACAAACTGTGCATTCATTCTGTATTATGGTTAGCAACGCATTGTCAAGTATAAAGATCTCTCAGTGAAAACATGAATTTGAGCTCTATAGTGTGCAGTGTTCATAACAAAACACCCCATAATTAAACCTAACTCAATGCCTTGCTCAATACCATGGCCTGGGTACTGACTCCAATGTGTTAACCACTTGGCTATAGAAATACATAAATTAAAGCCAAATAGCTGCCAGTAAGAATTGAACTCCCTACAGAATCATAGCTCCAACTCTAAAGTCCAGCATTGGTCTCTGTTCTTTGAGAACCTAACCATCATGGTGATATTATTTATTAGACTGTTTCCATTTAAGTTTCATTATTATCTAGTAAAATAATTCTTTTAATTTTTTCAAAGAACTGCATGTGGATACAACTGATTCATACAGATTTCAATCCTCTTTGATCTGAACATTTTGCAATAATGAAAGATACCTAAATTGTATCTGTGATAATATAAAACAGGTAATTCACCCACCCATTTGTATATATTTTAAGTATGTTTTTGCCGCAGAGATCTACACTAAAGCCACAAAATATAAAACTAATAAATTAAAATATGTATTGAAGATAAAGGGTTTTCTCAGCAGAACACTAAATTTTCAGATATAAAAGCACACACAATTATTATTAGACACTAGTACAGGGTTAGTACTGTATACAAAAAAATGGGAATGTTTAGGTCTTAGTTATGGAAATATTTATATAATAGTTAAACGAATCCAAGTTTGGTTATGGAAATGTTTATATAATATGTAAATGAATCCAAGATAAGTAATGTGTGTTTATATTGAAAAAATGATGGAAAGAAGGAATTTACTTATCTATAAAATCTCATAAATCAAAGTATTTACAGCTTGTGAGAAATAAAGATAAACCGCATCTTTATATCTACACACATGCGCGCACACACACACAATCTGATACAGACATATATATATATTTATGATAGATATAGAGACATATATTTATAATAGATATTTAAAGACATAACTATATTTTTGAGCAATATATTGGAACCAAATATGTTTGTTCAGTCTTTGTTGCATATTTCAATTGAGTAATATTTTACTTTCTTAAAAAACCCCGAGTAGTAAAGGGCTTAGTATATCATATCTAAGAGTTTTTAAGATCATCGCTACTTAGAACTTGAATGCTGTATGTTTGTTGTAGATTTTTGTGCATCAGGAATGAATGTCCTCTATTATATTAATGACAAACAGGCGAGTATGGAATTGTGCTTTTTTTTCTTTTTCAAACGAGAGGGGAAAAATTATTTCAATTCTTGTTTTGTAACATTGCTTTAGTCAAACTTTGAATTAAGAGTTATCTCCCTTTCATCCGGTTTAACTCATCTTTTGTCATCAGTAAGGGGGGAGGGAAATGGAGTTTATTCCTCCAACCTCTGGTCCACAGCTTCGAAATACTTGGCAGCTTACACAATGACAATGATAGTCAAAGAATATGAAATTGTTTTATTTTTACAAACAGAAGGAAAGCGGAGAAATGTTTCTCTTTATTATGATGTTCTGGTATGGAGCCACTACGAATTAGGTTGACACCTTACAGAGGCACTTTTTGTATCGTCTCATGATATTGATGGTTAGTATAATAATAATAATATACAAGTGTGCAGATCTGTGTGTGTGACTGGAAGTCTAATGAACAGTAAAGAAAGAACCAGAATAGCTACTTGTTCTGCTTGACTATCATAGATTTTACAAATGTGCAAATGCCTTGACCACAATAGGCATGTGATGTAAAAGACCTGATATGAGGCTTCAACCATGTTTATGCCAACATGAATGGTTAAAGAAATAATGTCTTTACCCGATGAGTCATGACACTCATCTTCAAAAAGATTTTGGCGATGACAAATACTGAAAAGGGTAGGATTCAGTTTGAATTTATGATTTGTGCTATATATTACTTTTTAATATTTTGCTTCTAAGTACCGTGTTTGCCAACGTTTAAGATGCATATTTAAATTAAAAAAAAACAAAAAAACCCACAAATATTACACTGCATCCAATGCACTGGTATTATGACTTGGGGGCCATCTACCAAGGCTTGAGACAGTTATGGGGCTTGGATGAGTTGCAATGAATGGTTGTCCACCAAATATCCTTGTAAATCATGCGTCTTATAGGCCGGCATATACAGTAATTATTGGACTTTTCCCACCCTACAAAGGAGTTTAATCATGTGGATGGTACATATGACCAAGTCAAGCACTCACTTTTGTTGATTGGTTGCAAGTGATGTAGTGGCAAGTCTGGCCTTTCTGCTTTTCGGGGACTGATTCAAAACTCAATACCTGTATTTTAAGCTTGGTAGCATTAGTTCATTTTATTATTCAAACTGAATAGAACAAATATAAATTGAGATTTTTCTACAAACTTCACTATTACCAAAGGCTTTTACTATTGTTTGAAACGGTTGCATAACCCTGAGTTGAAGCTAGTAACACTTCTATTTTTATTTGTATGACTTTATTTGAGCCAAATCAAGAGACTTTTCAATAAAAAAAAAACAAAAAAAAACAGCCTAGACTGACAAATTTTAGAATTCCAGCTATTAACATTCATCCTTTAGTGAAAGTATGTTTTAAAAGATTTGATGTTTTTAGTTTTATTTTTCCCTAAAACTTACAAATACCATAAATAGACTCATGCTAAAATAATAAATCAATGATTGAACTGATTTTTTTTTTATTGTCAGTTTTTGTCACAGTTATTCATTTATTTTAAAAAAAATTTAGATGTCCATAGAGCAGAAAGTCTGTGATCTTAAGTATCTGCCATTTGACTAAATTAAATTTAGGTGTACAAGAATTCATATAAAAAATCTATTTTAACCATTATTCAACCCAAAACATCAATAATACCAGACTTGTATGAAATAAAGTCACATCAGAAACACTGCACAGACGTCCATTTAGGGGAAGGAGGAAGGGGAAGTGAAATAACGATACATAACCACAAGGTCTTAAGAAATTTCAACAACCAGGGAGACACAAAATAGATTCAAAATTAAAAAAAAAATATTATATATATATTTATATATATAATGTCGTCTTCTTGAACCGACTTGCTTCCTTAAACACTGGTCAAACATTGTTTTTAGTAAGTGACACGTTTCCATCTGATGTGGAAATTCATTTACACAGAAATCGACCAAATCTCTTGTGTATTTTCATTTTTTATTTTTCCTTTTGCTTTTATTTTCTTCCCCCAAAATAATTCTCCCATTATTTTTTTTTTCTCTCCTCAGTAAATAACTTTTTAAAAGAAATCATTTCTTAGCAGAGATACTTAAATTATAATTTAAAATATCCGGCAAAATTTGAGATAGGTTTCAAGAGAAATAAAATTCAAAAAAGAAAAGAAAAATATATAAACAAATTAATTTGGCCACTGTCAATTTGTCCACTCATTCACCGGAGCGTTTTGGCTTAAAAAAAAATCTGCCAACAGTATCAGTAGACAGATACTGAAAATTCTCCACACTCTTAATATACAATCTCTTAAACTTTTTTTAAAAATGTCTCCCTCATTCAATTTTCTGAACTGTATTATCTCCCCTGATTTTTCTCTCCCCCTTCACCCGCCATTTTATTTTTTAAACAATTTTTTTCTCCTTTCCTTACAAGTGTGCATATGTTTATTTTGTGTTTCCAGTGTTCTTTTTGTTGATGCATAAGCCAAGCCTGGAAGCAATTTGAATAAGCAGCCTAAACCCAGTAACAAATAGACAGTAGTTTAACAAAATATTTTTAAAAAAAACAAAAAAACATCCACCAGTCCCATCCTAACACCCTCAGAATCCTGGCTGAAAAAATGCAGATAATGATTTTTTTTAATTGATCTTTCTTTTTCTATAAAAAATAGTCAAGTGATGAATCTGATGTTTCAATGGGGGGGAAAATAATGATTAGCTAGGATAGCAGAAAACAGGCATCACGAGGAAGATGCAACACGTCTTCAAGTTTTCCCTTCTCTTTATCAAATTCTCTTATGCTAGCAGCCAGTTCTGATTTATATGTAAAGCCAGAAGGTTTTCACGAAGAAAAAAAAACCTAACTAGCTCCTAAACACTAACAATAACTAAGTCAGTTATTTTTAAAGCATGATTTTGACAAGATACCAGATAGATTGGTTTCATTTATTTATTACACAATGGTGGCTCAGCCTTAATTTTCTAACTATAATGATACGCCGTGTATTTATTTTTCTGTCATGCTAAGGGATGCAACTCTTCTATATTATCATTAAGTAGGTTACGTCCCTTGCATAATTTTCTCTATTATCAATGTGTATCCATATATTTCATATATGCCGGTATTTTTGACGGCATGGGTACACTAGTATTTAATAAAACCACTAGTTTGGAATAACTAATTTATTTGCATTAAAAAGTAAATTAGATACAACTTTTTTTAATACAAATCACTCGCAACTTCAGCTTTTTTAAAACAATGTTTTAAATATTCTGACATTCCCCACCAAAGCTGATTGTATGATTAAATGTTGACCCCGCAAATAAATCTGGTCATAAACTATTTCTTTTTAAATTCTTGACATAATAAAGCTAGAAATTATCAATACTTTTTGGGTTAAAAATTCAAACCATAAATATTTCGATTTTTAAAAAAAAAATCTTTAACTTTGACAAACCTGTTTCATTGTCTTTGGTAAAATTTGCTTTTTCTTTTTTTGTAGCAGAGACCCTTAGAAACTGTAGAAGGGAGCAGTTATTAGATAACAATAGAATCTCAATGCAATTATTTTATAATACCTGAATATTTTTTAGAGGAAAATAAAGTAGTTGCTAAATGATTATATCAGTTTATAACTGGTTAAGAAAGAAAAAGATATGATTCTAGATCAAAGCTACCAGGGATTCAGTGAAAGATTTCCATCTACACTTTGGATTTGTTTAAGAAAAATTAACTCTTAAATTCATGTAAGAAAATTTAAATGTTAATATTAAGGGATTAACTACTGATTGAAGTTACCTCCCTTCCATTTTCAAAAATGTATTTTTAACTGTCATAATGATTTTAACAAACTTTATTTCCATGGCTGAAGAGTTCCACTGCCAATTAGGAGTGGTTTCAAAATTTAAGAGTTAATATATATCTCTTTATTTTGGTATCATTATCTTAACAGCAGTTTCTGTACTTGTCCCTATTTACTGATGTTCAAGTAGAGATTATCAAACTGGTAGAGGTTTTTTTTTTTTTTTTTTTTTGGTTTTTTTTTTTAGAGAAAGAGAGACTTACAAGTCGTAACATGATGATCCAGTTCAGATGTGATATTATCAAGTGGTCATATGACAACAGCAGTAGCAAGAGTCCTGTGGGCAGTGGGGGCAGCATCAGCAGCGGCCACTGCCAGCCACTGCCGATGACCAAGGTGGAAGCCCCACCCGCCCCAAACAAGGACACAGCAACATGGGGTAGGGGTAGGG
The DNA here is from genome assembly GCA_006491835.1 of Architeuthis dux. Lineage (NCBI taxonomy): Eukaryota > Metazoa > Mollusca > Cephalopoda > Oegopsida > Architeuthidae > Architeuthis > Architeuthis dux. The sequence continues at coordinate 6,287,565 of VCCN01000353.1, read as the reverse complement.
GGGAAAACGTCGCAGTGGTGATGGCGGCGGCGGCAGCGGCAGCAGCAGTGAAAATGGCATTATGATGAAATAGAAGTTGTTTTTTTTTTTTGTTCTTTTTTTTGTTTAGTTTTTTGTTTGTTTGTTGTATTTTTTTTTAATAGTAGGAGGAGATGTAGTAGGAGGAGGATTTACAACAGTTACGGGCAGAATGGCCACACGTCACCAACAACAACAACAACACTTGACAGTATTTCAGCAAGAAGCCGCTTCTTGGTCTGCTTCTCGACACAGGAATATGGAGACAAGCAAGCCAAATATCTGTGAGGAGAAAAAAAACAAAGGAAAAGAATTAGTAAGAATAAAACCAAAAAAACAGGGTGTCACAAAAGTAATGCCTGATTTGTCTCAAAATTAACGCCAATTTTATCCAAGGGAAGCAACTATTTATGTATATACATATAAATAACTTCAAAACACAATGTTGCTTCCCTTAGAACTGGCATTAATTTTGGGACAAGTTGGAGTTACTTTTTTGACAAATATAAAAGAAAAAAAAAATTGATTTTGAAATATATCTTGAAAACAACTGATTACTTTTAAAAAATATACTTTGCAACGAAAAGTTTAATGTTGTTACTCCGTAGTGAGGTTTTCTCGTAAAATATTGATGAAAATAGAAAGTCTTCATTGCATGTTTAAAACAGTTGATTTTTATGAAAATAAAACCAACAATATCTAATAAATATAATATTACAAGAGAGTTGATACAAATGTACTGAATGTAAGGTATCTTTATATGTATTTCGCTGTTTTAAGATATTTCATACTTATTTGAATTAAAATATTTTAACACATTTTTATATATAAAATGTGTTAAAATATCTTAAAACAGTGAAATACATATAAAGATACAAACTTGAAAGAATGTAAGGTATCAACCAGAGTTTATCCTTTATTTCCAATTAATGCTGTTTACTAACTGCTGTAGACTGATGATCTGAGTAGGTTGCGATAAAAAGCAACTAAAAAATTAAGATGGAAGAAAATACTAGTAAAAACAAAAAATAACAATAATGGTTGACGATGCTTAATCTAATAGAAAAAAAATGAAGATAATATTGCAGCCCTAAATAAGTCAAATAGAATTAATCCCCCTTTTCTTTCTCACCCTCACTTAATTTTTTTTTTATGAGAGGTATATGTATTCACTTGTCTGTTTATTCACACAATATCTCCAAAAGTTTTCAATGACATTTTGTGAAAGTAAGAATTGATTATATTTTGAGGTGAATCCATGAATTTTTTAGTTACCTCCCCTGCATTGTAGCTATATATGAACTGATTTTCATTCAGTTTTTAGTGACAATGGCATTGACAGGTATGTGCTTTCTAATTATTTTTTCATGTAGAGGCAATTTTTGGTAGTCCTTTTGTGCAAACGGTTCTCAAAACCTAATTTTCCTCTCAACTTGGAAATATTAGTTTCAAACATCATTCTTTGAATGCTGATAAAAGGTACAATTTTTGAATTGCATTAAAACTTTTGTGCTTACCTCCAAGACTGCTATACCGCAACCCACACCTATCAGAATATTCATATGTTTGCTAACCCATTTCTCCATCTCATCTTTGCAGCCCTTCAAAATAAAAACATAGAATAAGAAATAGTCCAACTGAGCAATAAAATAAAAACAACACACAAAATAATAATTATATAATCGAGTAATCATTTACTGATGGACCTCCATTATCTGAACGAGATGGGCAGGAAGTATTTTGCTTGGAAACAGATCAAATCATAAAAAAGAAGCCATACTTAATTACAGGACCCTGAAATCTTGATCGGATAATCAAGGTTTCTCTGCATTCGATAAAGTGATATTGATTTTAAAGAGTTGCCTCCCTTATGTATTTGATAGGGGCTTTAGGGTGAAATAGTAGTGCAGAGATATTAGCTACTAGCTTCAACAATAATCCGAAAATATTATCAAGTTTTCTTGCACTAAGAAAAATTTCAAGAATAGTATCAAATGTAAGATTTCATTATATATCTTAGCTATTTTTGTTTCATCCTTTTTATTAAAGATTATTTTTATCTTTCATTTGTATTTAAAATGCAGGCCTTAGAATTATTGAAACGTGCATTAACTAGCAAAAGGAGAGCAGGTTTTGGGGAGTTCAAATGTAAATTAAAATTTCAAAAACAAATGACTCGTCATGGCAGAAAATTTTTTATATCAGATTTTTCTCCAATTCTTCTTTTTAATGATTGTAATGTTTATATATGTATGTTAAATCAAACATGCTGAAGCAAGCTCCCAGAAGCCCCCATTCTGTTTCTGGTCCTGGTCCCAGAAACGTGGCGTGGATGTGGGAACGGCAAAGCCCTGTCACACATGTATCTTGTTCTGTCTTTTTTTTCTTAACACACTAAACATGGTTAAGAACCAGAAACGTGTTTGTTGGTCTTTCTATTGAGGTCCAAAGTGAACAGAGACACTAAACACAACAAGAATGTTACAATGATAAATGATATAATAGTTTAATCAATTTTCATAAAATCTATATGATTAAATAGTTTTTTATCCATGATCATTTCTACAAAGTGACTGAACGGCAAAGTACCATGAAGCCCACCAGATTCAAAACTAGCTGTTTTTCTGGTAATTCTGTCTTTCTGGAAGACAGATGAATGGTCCGGTACCTGTATTGGTAAATAAACCAAATCATTCCCCCTAGGGTATTCACAGCTTGTCAGTATGACTGTTAAGATTTCTCTTGATTGGTTCAAGTCATTTTGAATAATTATCTAGTGGTGACAGGTATTTGTAATTTTATTTTCATTTGGACAGACAAGTATGGAATGGAGAAATGTTATCTTCAGCTGTCATAAAGTCTGAGAATACCCATTATATGGAATTGTTTCTTTACTGTCATATTTGAGTCTGTTTCTAAAGGACAGAGGAAAAAATTAATATGTATATCCTCTTCAACATTATAATACCTCCATGTCTTCTCTCTCTTTCTATTTTGATAACAATCATATCAACAAAGTCAACCTGAGACTTGTTGGTCTGATTTGTTCTTTAACAAAAGATTTTTTGCAATCTTCCCCAACCCTCAGATACCATGATAAACACTTTAAAAAGAAACTAAACGACTAAATGAAGTTACCTTACAGAAAATATCATTTTATTTTTAATATTTACCAAATTTTAGGACCCCCAAAACTACCATTTCACAAAGAGAAAGAGAATCATGGTGGTATACACCATTTTTCACAGAGAAAGAGACTAGGTATTGTGGTGGTATATGCCATTTCCCACAGAGAAATAGACAGGGAACATAGTGATATACACCTTTTTCCACAGAGAAAGAGACTGGTATCATGGTGGTATACACCATTTTCCACAGAAAAAGAGACTAGGTATTGTGGTGGTATGCCTTTGAACCTACCTTGGTGTTGTAATCCTCCAGCATGTCAATACAGCCTGACTCATTTTCATATTCAGGGCTCAAAGGATTGTTGTTAGCAAGTTTACAGCAAGATTTGGGCAGTTTCTAAGGAAAACAAATATTCAAAAACAATATTATCACACATATATATGACAAGAAGCAAAGTGTGTACGTGTGTTAGATTTTTTTTAGTCTAAATTTTAATTATAGACAATATATTGTTCATTGCCTTAACATAGTCTATATAGTTAATGGGAACAATTTCAACCATTATAACTTTTTTGAATCTATTAAATCTCAAATACAACAGCTGTATCGGTTTTAAGTTCTCCTCTTATTTGGCAATATTTTGCTTGTTTCTTATTGAGTATGTACTAAAGTTTGGTCAAACTAAATTCAGTATATTTTTACAGCTGGATCCTTTCTCTGTCAAATCAAAAAGTTATTTGATTGTTCAGTTTTTACCAACAGAAATTTTACTAAACAGTAAATTTTACTACTATGTATAATAAAACTAATTCAACTGGTATGCGTAATCATGCTAATACTAATAAGATAAGAGACTTTTACAAAATTATATAGATTGAACTCTAACCTCGATAATCCTCAATCGAATTCTATTAATCTTGGATAGTTCTACAGAACCCCTTATTTTTATGATCACCTAAGGACATGTCAACCACATGTAAATATTATAACCAAAAAGACAACATAATCGGCACCAATGTGGTCTGTAAGCTTTGCAAAGTACACTTGTGCTTGAACAAATCAAGGTGTTATTTTTTTGTCGATATTTTTTTTGTATCTATGCATTATATTAAATGCTATTCTTTAATTCTATGTTTTATTTAACTTTCTACTTTAATTTTTAATTTTTGTATATTTTCCATTTTTGGTCACTTTTTGGGCAAGGCACCATATATGGTCACTTCATCAGAGAGGGTTTTGCCCCCATAAACAAAAAACAATTCCGAAAAGTGCCAAACTGTATTTTTAACTGTGATGAACGTCAAGTTCTATGAATGGCAAAAGGTTTTTCCTTTAGACCAAAATTTGAATTGGTTCATAGCGTTTATAACCTTTTTTATGATAGAGAAATATTCTTTCTTTCTTTTTTACATCATATTATTCCTATTTTTAAGATCAATTCTCAAGATAGAAAGAAAGCAGACTATACAGTGTTTATAACTAATGTATACACTTCATATATATATTTATAACTTTTTCAATTCCCAATGAATTATATTGCATTTTGTAGAATATTTTTCGTTTTATTTTTGATGCAATAATTATTTTCCAACGTTTTAACGGAATTAACTTGAAAAATCAATTGGAAACAAATAGTTTTATTACAGAAACAAATGTTGACAAAAATTGTGTAAACAACGTTGCAGGTTTTGAACAGTGTTCTTTTTTTGTTTCTGTTATAATCATTAAAACAAAGTGATCAGTTTAAGATGAATATATTTGCCCCCAAACAAACAATTTGTGCTGAATGTAATTTACATGTTTGATTACTTACCATAGTTCTGTTGTGATTTTCATACCAAGTGCTGTTCATATAGTCCTTAGGGCTCATGACTCCGCAACACTTGCCCTGGAAAGGGACAAAATATTTGTGTTATTATTGGCAAGATTATTTCATTGGATTTAACACTTTCAATGCTACTCATTTTTTACAGTTATACTCTCTATTGGGCTACCCATTTCCCTGAGACCACCAATGGGTCATATAATTACACATAATTCCATCAGAGAAGTATAGGAAATAAAGTACTGCTAGAAAAATTAAGATCATCATGTTCAACAGTTGTAACCTAGGAATAAAATCAGAAATATAAAACCATTAACCTCTAAACTTAGAGGAAACTTTTTTTTTTTCAAAATGTTCAAATGTTCCGGGGGGTGTTCCTCAATCTTAGTCCTTGTGCTTAGCAGAGAGGCATTAAGTACTATTTTTTAAAGTATGACTTGGTATTGGATTGAACCATGGCCTACCGAACTGGAGGCGAGAACTCTACCACTGGGCCACAGTGATCAGTGCTTGATCATAACGTATCAAAAATATTATAATTAAATCTAGGAACAAGTCAACCAGATCGGATGATAGATAATATTTTTTACTGGGTTCTGACTATATATTTCACTAGTCATGCTGGTCTCTACAGGGGTTTTGAAATAATGTGATTTTATTTTGAGCTAATGTATTTTTTTTTTTTTTTTAAACGAATGCAATGATTTCTTATGATGAACATTGTCAAATGAAATGATTCTTTTTTAAAAGAAGAAATAGTGTTATTGTAGATTAGACAATTTTATTCAGGCCATTGGGCTCCAATTGAATGCTTGGATCCACTTTGATTCCCTGGCAAGTATCATCCAAAATTCCAGCCAGATTGTCCAAATCTATTGTTACTCACCTCCATCTGTACAATGTCCCATGTGCGAGAGCTGATCTGGTTGTTGGTGGTGTTGTATTTGGTCCTGACAAAGGTCTTCAGGTTAACGGTCATCTTTTGCTCGAGCAACTGAATAGAAGGAAATATAAACAATGAGTGGAATGAAATCACCAGTAAATTAAAACTGTTGTTTGGTACACTATAATAATAATTAAAAACAAAAATGATTAAGGTTAAAATAAGAAAACAGGTCTGGTTAATCTCTCAACAGAAACTGTCACATGACCAACATGTTTTGGCAGCACGCCATGTTGGGGGTGATCAATTAAAAAATTACTTCTCTGCCTGAATTTTTAAAGAAACACGTGTAAACACTGCCGGACACAAACTAAGGGGCCAATTTAGCATAAATTTATATTGTAAATTGAAACTCCTACTAAAACCTATTTTGGGCGGGAATTTTCATAAAACACAACGTTTTTTGTAGACATAATAAAGAGTAAATGTTAAAATTTTCAGCCCTCTAGCTTCATTGGTGCGGCCTGTACACACAATACATACATAGTCTAGCTGGCTGGCTAACTTAAAAACTGAAGAAACATGTTGACAGTTTCTAACAAAATGACTACGGTTAAAAGAAAATAATATTTTTGAT
>VCCN01000353.1:6265991-6280700 GCA_006491835.1 Architeuthis dux | reverse complement strand
CAGTGTTGTGGGTAGTGGTGATTAATATAATTTTTGTCATAGTTTTGTTATAATTCAATGAGTGACAACAAAAACAAGAATAAAGTGAATTTAAAAAAATTTAGATATTGTCCGATCAGTACCAACTCAATATAGCATTTTTGCTCCCATTCAAGCATAAGGACACTTTTGCATTTTTTCACTTGTTCATTAGATTGCAAGGGTGGGAGAAGAGGGAGAAGAGAATGGATGAAAGAAGCAAGGGACCAGTATGAGGCTGTGTCAGGAGTGAGTAGGGGAGTTGCATTGGTAGGGTAGAGGTGCGAGAGTGGCACTCTCTTTCTCTAAAGCATCACATTTCTTTGGCGTTTCCACTTTGGAAAGAGAGTATTGATTCCAAAGAGTTCCCACATCAGTGATTTTCTTGGTCCAACTTATTTCTCAAGTGTTCAAAACTGACAGCTGCCGTTTTTGATATCTTCACGGTCTCATTGTGTTCGAAACAAGTAACACATATTTAGTTAGCTTTTGACCCCGATTTTATTTTTTAAAAACTTGACTGACTGACTCATGACCATCTATACAAACTTTTCTTGCTTGTCAAGCTAATAACACTGTGCAACACGTTTTTTGTTCCGGGGTAGTGAGTGTTATTTTCTAATGACTTATGTGTAAAAAGTATAGAAAATGGCTATTATTCCCTTCAAACTTTGCTATTGTGGCCAGGACAGTGATATCCAATTGGAAATAAGTAGATTTCAAATTATCACTGTCCTGTTCACAAAAGCAATATTTGAAGAGAATAATTGACATTCTCTATACTTTTTAGATAATCAATTAAAAAATAACACTTATTACCCAGGAACAAAAAAAAGTAAAAATATGTTGCACAGTGTATTGAATTCTTAATTAACCCCTCTCTTTCAATCTTAAATTTTTAAAAAATGTCTTCCCTAGTTAGCAGCAATGAAATTTAATTTTCTGATACTCAAACTCCATGTTTATTGCAATTAATTTTTTTTAAACTCATACAAAATTCACATTTTCCTTTTTCTTTTTTAAAGTCACTTATCATTTATACAGCCAGCAGAATTTGCAATCCTGAGAACATTGGTCAGTGATCCTCTAAAACCTTGACAGATACTTTTAAAATGTATAATAAAAATATGTTCAACTAGTCTATATATTCAAATAGTTCTTTGAATATATAAACTCCTTGTTGTTAACACAACGTTTTGGCTGATCCAATCCTAGGCTTCCCTGAGGTGTAATATCTGCATGTGATGGGGGTAAACAGAAGTTTTTAACTTCAAAGGAGGCAACCCTTATAACATAGGATTTGGGTGTTTCTATCCTTGCCTTGTCGGGTTTGGGTTTGAGTAGCGGAAGCCACATCGGGTTGAACTTCGCACTTGTCTGACTAATACATTCTGTTGATACGTGCTGTCTCTTTGATTTCTCTGTTTCCAACAGCATTCTCGGTCAATAATCTGAACTTCCTCCCATAGTGGAAAGTGGTCGCCTTTCTCTCTCCAGATATGGTCAGCCATTTCAGATTTTTCTATCTCCCCCTTGATTATGGCTTTTCTGTGCTTCTCAAGCCTTACTTTGAAGGGGCAGCCTGTTTCCCCAATGTAGATTTTTCCACATTTATAGGGTATAATGTAAATACAATTGTTCAAAGAACTATTTGAATGTTAATGACGCTTCTCATATATTCTTGTTCATACAAACATATGTACTCATTGCATTTTCCACTGTCTAATCTACTAAGTTGTTGACATAATAGTATTCAAAGCATTATTTTATATTTAAGTGACAAGTGCCTTCCTGTTATATATACAAAAAACTACTGACTGTAGTAATACCAGGTCCCAAACCCAATTACGTCCCCTTGCTGTAACATCATTGGCTGCTGCTACTAATATTGTATTAAAACATATCTTGTTCTATCAACATGTGTCTGTCTTCTTCTTTACATACATATTCTTAATCTGTACCCATCTTCCATTACATAAGATTCTCGTCATATAATACCTGTGACATATAGAGGGTGACAGGTTTGAATCCCAAAATGAGCAATTTTTATGAATTTTAAAACTAAAAACTAACAAAATCTTTAATTAAGGATGTACTATATTATTAGGTTCTTTTCAATTAAATCATTTTCCCCACTTGTACTCGTGGGGAGATGGAGACAGTGTTGCGTTATTTCATCCGTCTGGTTTTATTCTCCTTCATTTTACTTGAGCAATTTATCATAATCCACTGCCGGCTTGCTAGGCCCATCGAAGCTTCACCAGAGCTCTGTTAACTGCACATTTCGGGAATATGTTCACTACTCTGTCCATGCCAGACGACAGTTTGGAGTTTGAAATCAGTGTTGTCTATCTCCTAGACTGGTTGTCAAACAAAACTGAAGAGTCCTGTCTGCCTTACTATTTACCCATAGCTTGGAGTAGAAGAGATGGATTCATGCATTTCCCAAGGGCAAGTGAATGCAAACTGTCACAGCTAGAGTTTGATCTCTATTTGCTGCTTCCATTATCCGTACTGTTATCCATTAGGCCACCCGCCCCTCCAGATGCTTAAAAATTTGTTTTTCAATTAAATCATGAATTGCTTAAATAAGTTGAACATCATTAAAAAAAGAAGCCATGATATTTATGTTTGGCCCAAAGTGTTTGCACATGAATGTATTCTACAGATAATGAAACACTTCAACAAAATTATTACAATTACACATTTGGCCTTAATAACCTTGGAGTGTCTACAGGTCTAACTGGTATTAGCATAATGATTAGAGATATTTAAGCAGTGGTGCAGTGCTGTGGAAAAACCATTCCCTCACTATCTATATCTCTATATATATATACAGTACCTGTCATAAGTATTTGAACAAACAGCCATTTTACTTCTAATCGCTTGGGTTTGAGAGTTAAAACCAGGAACATTACACAAGAACCACATTTTTGGCAATCAATATAACAAGGCATGCATTTAGTCAGTGGCGTACGTAGGGTTGGTGTCACCCCCACCACGCACTTTTGGTGATCTTTTTGTACTATAGGTATACGTCCCTCAGAAGATACGCATACAATCCGAGGGAAATCTTTTCTAATGTAAGTTCTTTTGATTTATGTATTAAGGAAAAAGATACACGGACATATTCACCCATAATTTCAAAAATATTACTCCTAGATCCTTAATTTTATGTTGCGTTTTATTGCACTACGTAAATTGTCTCACTAACACTAAATAATTTGTTAATGGTGTATTTACTTCCAGATTTGACCATTTTTTTGGTGAAATTTGACTGGACTATAATGGGATGTTTCATTAGAAAAAAGAATTACAAAGAAACTATATGAAATGTTTTTATGCAGTCATCTTGTTATCACCCCTCTGATAGTATCACCCGGGGCAGACCGCCCCGTCGGTACGCTAGTGCATTTAGTCATGTTTTGTGGTTCTGAATGCTAAATTTCTTAAATGATTTTTTAAAAGAATTAAATTGTTAAAGGGAAAAAAAAAGTTTTTTGTTTCTATCCTTCTAAAATCTTGTTCAGAATTTTTCAAGGAGATTAAAAAAAGTGAACTCACATTACAATATGGAAGAGTTGCCAAACTAGTAAGTTACTTCCCCCCCCTGCTCAGAATCCATATTGGCCCCTGCAATCTCAGGGATTGAAAACAGGATTTATTTTCATTGATACTTTTGCAAAAATATAATAGAGAAATATGAAACAAGGTCAAAATTGGTATATAAGGAACGGGATGGTCTATCCTAACTTTAACTTAGCTAGCTAGCTAGCTAGTGGTTCTTCTTGCGTAATGTTCCTGGTTTTAACTCTCATACCCAAGCGATTAGAAGTAAAATGACTGTTTGTTCCAATACTTATGACAGGTACTGTACATATACTACTAAAATTCTATATTTGAACAATTCAAAGATAAGAAAAATTAGTCCAAATAGTCATCCCATACGGCCTCAAAACGTCTCTGAACTTAGTTAAATTTCAAAGATTTTAGGGGTTTGGTGGTTTAAAGCACCCCTCCACATCTCAAGAGCAGGCTGATCTGTGTTCCCTTGCTTCTTTTTTAGTACTAAACCACAGTATTTAAGCACAAAATCTAATGTGTTTTTATTTTTGATTATTTAGAATCAAACATTTTCTCATTAACCAATCATGTACATGAATCACTGAACTACCAAATACTTGAGGAACCAAACATTTCCAGTAGGTAAACATGAGAAGTATTTTTAGTTTATTTTCTGCTTATAGTAACTAGAAAAAAAAATCCTGTTGAAACTTGTCTCAAAGATGGAGGAAATGTTGAATACAGTGGAACTAGCTCATCAGAATGGATTTCTTCAAAATTATGCGGGAGGGAAAAGAAATTACAGAAATCTTCAAAGATAATTCATGTAAGCTGAGGAAATAAAGTATTAAAAAAAAAAAATATAGAAATTGAAGTAGCAGACAAAACTTTTCTTTTTACCTCCTTCTTGTAGAGAGCGGCCAAGATTCCAGCTGCAAGTTCGCCAGCCATGATGCACAGTAGGAAGAAGAAATACTGAAAGAAAAATAGAAAGAAAATTATTTAAAAAAAAAATAAAAAAATCAAGAAACGTACAAAAAAATATTTGGTTGCATTACCTCGGAAAAATATAAAAGGATTCTTTCATTTTTAGTACGATTGAACTGTGGCTCATCCAGTTGGTCATAAATCAAGCATAGAATAAATAGAGTTGGTTTGAGTTTGTAGCAGTACATTAGCATTGATTCTTGCAATGGACATGTCTTCCTTGCTTGTTATACATTCTTTTACTTGTAAAATCTTTGATACTCATGCATATAAATAAAAGTATTAAACATTGAAAAATGTAAACTATGATAGAAAACTGTCACATAGTTCTCTAATGGATAATTATATATTGAAGCAGTGTAAACTATTTTGACCATTTAAAACTGTTTTTGAACATTAAAAACACACATACATTTCAATCCATTTAACTACAAAAAATATCAGTCAATTATGGAACAAATGAAAGCAGAAAACTTAACCATTTAAAACTGTATTTTATTAAATTTAACTACAAAGCATATAAGTTAGGGATATGGTTAAGTTTATATAAGTCAATTATGGAACAAATGAAAGCAGCAGACTTGTCATTATCATAATGGTAGTTTCGCCACTTAAAAAATAGTTTAAGCCGTCCATACAAAATGTCAAGTTTATGCCTGCTTCAATATATTATACACCTCCTAATGATCCACTTTTAATAAAAGCTAGTAAAGATTCACTCAAGTCATTAAGTGTTAGAAGTAATGATAAAGATCTATATCCATTAGCCAAGTTGAAAAAAAATAGAAACAGTTTTTAACTTTAAGTAACAACATGCCTCGAAGACTCACTTCCATACAATAGACTAAAAGTAACAGTCCCATTTACCATAGTTATATTGTAAAAACTTAAAAAACATTTTTCGTAAAAACTAACAACTTCTTGGAAGATTGTTAGTGTCTAACGGATTAAAAGCACAAAGAATTACTGGCAAAAAGAAATTGTCTATTTTTTTTGACCAACAGATGTATATCTTTACCCAAGTGATTCTCAAAAGGAAGGCACTTGGCTCCCAGGGGAGGAATTTTTGCCAGGGGAGGAATAAATTGTTTCAATAATTACCATTGTAAAAGTATAATGGTAAAAAACATTACTAGATAACAATTCAAAATTAAGGAAACTTAGGATTTCAACGGGTGGAATATGATCTGGGACTCTGGGAACCACTGTATGTTTTCTTTGGCTTTGTGCTATATATGCATCCTTTAGCTATTTTAGATGCCAATTGTTATAATGTGGGAAAGATTGTAATGGACTAGTGATATACCGGAATATCAATCTGGTCAGATATCCGGTGCTGGATTCACATGGAGGCAGTGATAAATTTTTGTGAATCCAGTTGATATCACAGTAGAAGTGAGAGTAGTCTTCATTCAACTATCAAACATTTTCCAAATAAAATGAATAGATAAGAATATTTGTGTGTGCGTATTTATGCATTATATGAAAATTCATCACATGCCTAAACTAAAATAGATCTTCATAACCAAAATTTTGGAGGGGAAAATATCTTAGCAGTATGAAATTAGAAACATTATCCATCATATCATATACTGAGCTTTAGATAAGCACTAAATGACAAAGAAAGAGGGACTCCTAACACCTTTACTTATATAAATGGCAGGACACACCTTTTTACTTCAGGACACACATTTTTACTTATAATAAAAGCCAAAGCATGTCATCATACTATAATTCACTAAATGTCTGTATATGAAAGCGTAATTTGAGAACCATGCAACATATCCACATGAAATGATTTTAGTTTTTGAAAATTTCAAAATCTTTCAAGGTTTTAGTGATGGTGGTAGGGAGGGTGTAAATATTTTTTTTAAAAACTTAGCTCAGTTTGACACAAGGCTACAAGTGGGGGCCTCTAGAGGCGGGGTTTTCAGCTAGTTTCTTTAATTAGTTGTTCCAGCTTCGATAGTTGACAAGTATTTTGTTTCAAGCCTATTACAATCAGTCTATTTTATTATTATATCAATTTTTAAAAAAATTATGCCAATGATATCATTATGGTACAAGTTCCCATGAGGCAGACAGACAGACAGACAAACACTACTGTAGAAAGCGTTAACAAACAGGTTATAACATAGAAAGTGTGAGAAGTGATGGAATGCAGTGAGCATTGTTATGAAGGGGAAAAGTATCTTCTGTAAGATAATGCAGCTCTTGTGGTGCAAGCCTCTCAGAAAGGCTGGTTTTATGCTGGCTCTTCTTCACAAAAGAACAATAAAGATGACGGTGGTGCAGTTGTTTATTCTTTCAAAAAGAATGTTGTTATCCAGCAGCACAAAACAAACAATACGTTCTGTGTTAGGTGAATGATTTATTGTTCCTTAGCCACAAGATCACCATTATTGCTGTTGCCATGGACAATGTGCAAGCAACAAGTGGTTCTAGAGCTTCTTTTTTATATTGAAATATGGAGGAGGAGAGATGTTACCATCACTACCAAGAAAAGAGTCTACAGTATGCTCAACTTGGCCACTGCATGAAGCAGATGAAGCTAGTATAGATGATCTGATCATAAGTGTATGCGACAGATCCTGCGGACCAAATGACAGGACAAGGTACCAAACAGAAGTTTGGCGGCGCTTGTTTTTCAAAAGCCTTCTCCTCCATTCAGTGTAGTTATCATCATCAGAAGACTTGAATGCCTGGGACATGTTCTATGGATGTTGCTTGAGAGGCTTCCTTATATGACCTAAACTTGGGAAATGGGTTTCCCCATGAGTTGACAGAAACCAACCATAAAACAAGAGTGGACATCTGCACTCTAATGAATGCATCTTGCCATTTTTGGACAGAGTATTAAAAAAAGCCATAAGTGTGGGGTCTACAGGCAGGTTTTTAACTAGTTTCTTTAATTAGTTGTTCCAGATTTAATAGTTGACAAGTATTTTATGATGAAAAATGGATATTTTACAAGAATATAAAGTGAAGCAGACAATGGCTTAGTGGAGGCAAACAGAGTAAGGCACAACCCAAAATAAACCTCCATTCAAGGGAAACTTTGGTAATTGTACATTGGTGTAATCCACTTTGAGTTGCTACCAGTCAATGTTACAATTACAGCAGACATTTATAGCCAGCAATTTGAAGGTAAACGAGACCTAGTTTGATCAACCGTAAGAGGTGTATTTCATAATGCACGGGCCCCATACAGCAAAGATCATATCTGAAAAGATTGAAAACTTAAACTGGGAAAAGATTCCACATCCTCCTTATTCTTCAAATCTTGCTCCATCTGATTTCCACCTATTAAGGAGTTTACAGAACCATCTTGATGAACTTGTTTTTAAAACGCAGAATGAAGAGGTGGAAACTATCCTCTCTACATTCTTTTTCTCCAAACCAAAAGACCAAAAAAATGGTATAATGAAGCTTGTGAATTGTTAGGAGGTTATTGAAACCCTAAATTCAAACATTACTTATGGGATAACCTGATTGTAACGCTGTCTGCTGTTACTCTTTGTTGTTAGTTTCTTCTTTTCTGTTTTAACTGTATTTTAGCTGTGTTTAGAAAAGAAAGTGATGAACAAAGAAGTGTTTACAGAGTGATAGCCTGTGGTCAAAGAGACCCTTACCAGCTCTCACTTCCGGGCCCTCGTTTCTGGTACCAGAAACACGGCTCATTAATGGGGGCTGTTGGGTAGATTCGGCTTTGGTATGTTTATTGATTAAGCATACACACATATATAAACATTACACTGATATATAGAATTAGAAATAGAGATAGATTGTTTACATTGGTCTATTAATCTGTACAATAATGGAATTTATAAATATGAAAAGTTTTAGTAAAGGTTAAGGACTAATTGTCCAGGTACCCCCCAAAATGTTGGATATCTTTTCTCCCTACCCACTGAGTGCCTATCCTACAACCTGTGAATCTCTTAGTATGAATCCACAGGTGACATTATCAATCCTCCTACTAAACCAGCCTAAGCAATGAGAAAAGCCAAATCTTTTGGACAACATTTTTCCCACAAATCTGAATATTGCAAGTAACTAAAATATGACCCCCCCCCCCCATCCATCCATCCATCAAAAATATGTAAAAGTTACACCCAGAAAAACACATTTTGTAATCTTTATATCACTATTAACAGAAATTATAGGACATCTCTCGAATCTCAATGGATGAATTATTCAAGATGGGATCAAAGCAGACTAATTCAATGATTGGTTTGTAATAGAGTTGCAGCGCCTGCTGTGACTGTACAGTCAGATTCTGTTGCAGTTTCTGCCGGAGTAGTCCAGCTTGCCTCTGTGGGTGCTGTCTCTACCATCTCCTCTCTTCCCTCCTTGTTTATCCAGATGCCTGCCTTAATAGCAAGCCACCATCTGCTGTGGTCTGCGGTTACAGCTTCCTAGCCAGCAGGGTTGATGTTGCTTGACTTCGGATCTCGTTTTACAAACATCTTTTTAATGGAGAACAGACCTCCTTGCAGGTCCGGAGCCAGTGGCAAGCTCACCGTACAATACGTCTTTGAGTATTCATCTGTCCTGTATGCGACTGACATTGCAAGCACTTTTGGGTGAACAAGGCAGATAAGCTTGGTATTCCTGCTTGTGCAAGAATGTTTTTGTTTGGGATACAATCTTGCTCAGGTGATGCTCAGCCCTTTTGAGACTGCATTGAGCCTGCATTCTTAGCGGGCGTACAGGGTCCAAGCTTTGCTTCCATAAAGCAGCATGCCAAGCACACAGGCCTGGTATATCTTCATCTTTGTAAATTACTGTTTGGTAATTTACAAAGATGAAAATATACCAAGCCTGTGTGCTTGGTGTACAGCTTTATGGAAGCGAAGCATGAAAACAATGAGTTGTAAGTGAGATTGGCAATCTTTGGTTTGACGCCGGTAGAACAGCCATTTTGAATGGCTAAAAGAAAAATAAGACTAATTCATGGTGTGAAAACTTGTTAAGAAATTGTTTTTTTTAATTTCCTTATTGCTATAATATCAGATGAATATGTTATTGTATAGAACTATCATATTTAAGATGCGGTCCTTCATATTTTGAATTCCTTGGTAAATGCTCTAGCCTTCCGTCACCACACATGTAGTTCAATAGAACAATGTGTTCATCTGATATGATATTTTACAAGGGTTACAATAAAATATAGTTAAACAAATTGATGGCTTTTTTTTTCATCATAGTATTAATATACTTTCTGAGCCTTTGTATAAATCTTTGGAGCGTATATAACATTTTTAGCTATACAGTTACTGGAAATGAAATCTAGACAATTTTAGCCATATATCTCTCAGTATGAATCCACAGGTGACATTATAAATGCTCCATCGTTTTAGTGATTGACAATATTTGGGTCAACAACCATCCATACTCCAACATATAGGATGGTGGCTCCAGACAGCTGTAAGCAGAACAAAACATATATCAGCCAAGATAAGGGATCATGAATGTAACAATCATTGCTGCTATGTCTGGGCAGAAATTACAGCAAGATTGGATTTCTCATTTCTGTTCTTTCTCATGTCCTCTTATTTGCAAGTTACAAGGTCAAAATTAAATAATGGTACATAGAGATAGTCAGTTTTGTCATCATTCTACCTTGAGCTGTGCTTAAACTTTTCCTGATAGCCCCACTCTTTGAACACAGGGACCATATTTTGAAAGTCCATAAACACAAGCGGCAGTTTTAATGGCCACTGACATGGGTGTTTCGTTTACAAACATTGATACGTTCTAACACCCCAGAAATCGTGACCCACTTAGCCTAATCTGACCTGGGGACATTGATCAGACACAACGCACATTATATTTGCTGTTTGTATTCTATTACTGGTTTTACTTCATCATATTATTGTGTTTTTTTTATCACAACACTCTGGTTTGATGCACGCTTCAGTATTTCTATTATTTTATTACACGACTGCTTCATACTGACATCCCGTATGTGAGGGGGTCAGTGTTCAAAGGGTTAAAGCCAGTCATTGAAAAATCTAGCCACCTTTAGCCATTCAAAATGGCCATTCTCATATCGGCACCATACCAAAGATTGCTGGGTGATTAGACAAGACAATAAAAAAAAAATGCAAAGAGGTAATGAAATAAGTCATAAAATATTTCCAGTATACTCACAAATCCAAGAAGACATCTGCTTTTCCTGATAGCCCCACAGCATCCGCAGAATCCAACCAAGAAGACAAATACTCCAAAGGCAATGAGGATGTAAGAGGAAGTCCTGAAGTAAGGGTCTTCTGTGTCTATTGTTATCTCGAACCGGTTGACAATATTTGGGTCAACAACCATCCATACTCCAACAAATAGGATGGCGGCTCCAGACAGCTGTAAGGAGAACAAAAAATATATCAGCCAAGATAAGGGATCATGAATGTAACAATCATTGCTGCTATGTCTGGGCAGAAATTACAGCAGGATTGGATTTCTCATATCCTATTTGCAAGTTACAAGGTCAAAATTAAGTAATGGTACATATAGATAGTCAGTTTGTCATCATTCTACCTTAAGCTGTGTGTATCCCTTTCAAGACTCCTGGGACATATATCCCAGCAGTCATAAAAACCTTGGGATATCTATGTCCCATAGATCTCTTTTAGAAGTCTACTGGGACATTTTAATTCAGGCTTTAAGCACCTTAATAGGTTAGTCTTGAAAGTATTAAACCAAGTTTTCTTTTTGAGTAGACAAGTATGGTGGGACTTTGTTTCTAAAAGTGAAAAACTTTGCCAATTGGAAAAGAAAAAAAATGGAAGAAACTCTGAAAAACATGCTTTTTAGTAATCGATATTTGATTGGAAAATATGAAAGTATAGACTGATTTTAATATTTTATTTATTTACACCATCAGAACTGTATGTATAGGAGGTAAATCACATTGATTTTCATAATTAAAAATTAAATACCAATAGAGTGAAGTGAGACAAGATTAGAACCACATTGAATCTTAAATACATATTTTTTTAAAAACATGCTTTTTGGTAATCAATATTTGATTGGCAAATATGAAAGTATAGGCTGATTTTAATATTTTCTTATTTACACCATCAAAACAGTATGTATAGTGGTAAATCATTGATTTTCATAATTAAAAATTAAATATCAACAGAGAGTGAAGTGAGACAAAATTAGAACCACATTGAATCTTAAACACATTAAAAATTTGAATAAAGATTTGAGGAAAGATTTGAGGAAATAACTACTGATTAAAGTTAGCTCCCTTTGACGATTCAGTCATTTTTTTTATTTAAAAAAAAGAAATTCTATTCATAGAAGAGTTCCACTATCAATAGGAGCGGTATTAAGCAGTTCATGAATTTAAGAGTTAAAAATTCAATTTCCTTTTGCACTGAATAAGATTGTCCTTTTACCAACTCTTATAAATGAACGATATTCTCCTGACCTTTATTTGTTTAGAGGAAGACAAAGTAGTGAGAGAAGGGAGAAAGAGCAAAGGGGTAAGAGATAGGAAGAAGAAAAAGCAGAGATAGGAAGAAGTAAAAGGAGAGAGAGAGAAGGGGGGTAATAGGACTAAAGAAAGAGGAAGTGAAAAGGAAGAAAGTTTCTACTTGCATTACAACTGTTCAATTGAAAAAAGTTTCAAGGTGAATTGAAGAGTAAGTTAACTCTTATTGATTTGAGAATCAAGAAAACAGATGCTGGCAGGTACAGCGGGAATATGACACAACAGTTTCCAAGTCTCTTCATGCCTGGGAGGAAATTACAGGAAGAACTACTACTACTACTATTACTACCACTGAGAATATTCATTTTTAGTTCTACCGATGATGATAATAGCCATGATCATACATATAGGAGGTGCGGGTGGCCTAATGGTTAGAAGCATGGAAAATGGAATCTGCGAACAGAGTTCAAACCTCTGGCTCAAGACAATGTGTTCACTTTGCACTTATGCACTTGGGAAAGGCATGAATCCATCTCTTCTCCACCCAGCTATGGCTCTTCAGCCTTGGTTGGCAACCAATTCTAATTCCAAGCCAGGAAAATCCAACTCCTTGTCCAGCGTCATGAGAAGCTGGCAAGAGGCAGAGTAGGGAATGTGTTCCCAAAATGTACAGCTAACGGGGCTCTAGTGAAGCTTCAACGGGCCTAGCCGGAAGTGGTTTATGATAAATTGCTCAAGTAAGAAAATTTTAAAAAACGGATGGATGAGCAGAATAATATGACAGCCATCTCCATCCTAGCTAGCTATACACATCATCAGTGATATTTTCTGAGGTCATTAGATGTTTTGGGTCTTTCAATATCAGACACCCTCACCCAAATGACCCAGACATGGGTTGATCAAGCTCCGGCTTGTATCCAGGTAGCGTTACCTCACGGCTCTCCTCTCCTGATCCACAGCCACCTTGAAGCAACTTCTACCGCCTCAGTGGCCAACTTGATGGTTCTTCATCTACTGGCCCCTGGGATACTCAGCATGTTACAGGCTCTGCAGAGGAACTGGCTCGTGAATCCCCTGCACCCGAGTAACAATTCAATATTAAATAAGGATGACTAAAAGCTAATTGGTGGATGACTGCTTTTCCACTAACTTTGGTCATTTTCTGTAATAACTGGGAGCAACGAAAACATTTTTCCAATATAATAAATTAATGGTAATTGCTTCGTTGTTTTATATCATTTTGGCTTACAAAAGGTTTCATATGAGCGCTCTACTTTTGGATAATGGGGAAACCTGTATTCAAATGTTCATAGACTTAATCTTCAGAATGTTCTGAGGTTGAAGTAAATAAACATTGAAATATTACCAAAATCAACTACACTTGATCTTCTACAAATAATGTTTCAGGCTTTATTAATACAGTTACTACTGATAATTAACATATGCAATTATTATAATAACAGACCATGACCAATATAAATACATATTTTAACAATCACACTGCATATACTTGTGTAATGTGTGACCTTTTTGAGACCAGTTTTTAACCTATAATTAGGGAGGTTAAACATTACACAAGATATGCTATTGAAACAATGACAATTTTGGCCTAGGATAGGCCTGTGGACTGTGGATGTGTTCAACCTCCTAATGATAGGTTAAAAAATTGGTCTCAAAAAGTCATACATCACATGAGTATATATGGTGCTTTTAAAGATTATTGTCCAACAGCATCTGCTAATAATGACAGTAAAACACAATGGATTATAGGAATAGACATTGAAATATTAAAATGAGTTTCAATTATTGTTTCTTAAACCTTTCAAGACTAATCTAAAGGTGCTTAATGCCTGAAATAAAATGTCCCAGTAGACTTCGGAAAGAGATCTATGGGAAATATATATCTTGAAGTTTTTGCTTTGATATATATGTCCCAGGATCAATGTTCCTCTAACTTTTAGTAGAAAATCTTTTTCCTGTGACAAAAGTATGTGCGCATTGAATGCTTGTGCAAATGTAAACTTTGTTTCAAGATAATTTTGGCACAGCCTCTCATTGTATTGGCATGTTTTAACATAGTACAAGTATGGTTGCATTAAGATTTTATTCCATACTTTGAACTTTTGTTCAGTTTATTGTTCCATTAAATAAAACATTGATGAGTATTTCTTATTTTTTGTGATGCAATATTGAAGTAAATAAAACACATTAATTAACAGATTATTATTAACGTTGCTGGAAATGGTTAAGCTAAGAGAGAACTATGCCCAGGAGTCTTGAAAGTTTCAAAGCATGTTTTTTTTTTTACTTTGTCTTAGAATTAGTTCACAGACAAGATAGTAAAAATAAGAATATAGAAAAAGCTACCTCAACTATAGCCCCCCCCCTCCACCACTCTTTGACTGATTCTAAGCATTGAAGATGGCCATG
The DNA here is from genome assembly GCA_006491835.1 of Architeuthis dux. NCBI lineage: Eukaryota > Metazoa > Mollusca > Cephalopoda > Oegopsida > Architeuthidae > Architeuthis > Architeuthis dux. The sequence goes on along the minus strand of VCCN01000353.1, from coordinate 6,266,260 downwards.
TCTGCTGCAGTGTCAACAGCAGAAAGACTATTGATCAGAAACAGTAGTCTGCATTGCATGCTGGAACTTTGTGCGTACCTGTGCCCAAACTGCTACATCTGTTTCCAATTATATAAAGTTAGGATAACATTTCTAATAATCCATTCTGGGTTATGAGGCAGAGGGAAAGAGAGTTGAAAGAGGAGAGCAAGTAAGAAGAAAGAAATTGTTGGAGAGGGGGTGGACGTATAGAAAAACTGTATGGAAAGGAGCTAAGAGATGATGAGGAA
>VCCN01000353.1:6243122-6257843 GCA_006491835.1 Architeuthis dux | reverse complement strand
CAAATAATCCCAAGTAAATTTAAATTAACCATAAAAACCCAAAAATATATCCATTGTCTAACTAGATTGAGTACAGAAAAAAATCTGGAGCCGCGCCTGATATATATATATATATGAGGTCTTATATGGAAAAATAGAATTTTGAATGAGGGTTTTATGTTTTTGTGACAGTAGCAGTAGTACTGGCTGCAACACTGAAGATGCTTTTGCAAACCAGCTCTTGCTTGCTTCAGCAGTCATTTCTACAATGGCTGCTGAAATGCAGGAAGCTAGAGAAATTTCTAACCATTCTTCCCCCTCCCCACTCACTTTAATTTCTTTATATTTTTCATCTCTTTAAAATCCACCTGCTTTTCCCCTACTCCCTTGTCAATTAGATTAACATTAAATTGAATAAAAGCAATAGAAAACAGAACAATTGTTTTGCCTCTTTGCTGCTGCTAAATAAATAACTGGATCAGGGTTGCTAGATCGTTGGCATGTTTTGGCCAGAAACGACTTCAAAATATGGCCAAATGCCAAAATTGTTTATAAAACATTGCAATACTGCAGTACATATCAAATATAAGAATTTATTAAAAATGCAACAAAGTCAACTTTTTTGTTCTGTATGAATAGCAGAAAGTAAGAGTCCAGTTTAGCATTGCAATTACATTGTAAATAGTACCCCATTCGTGACCTTAAAAAATTGACTTTTTTCAAACTGACAAATTTCCTGGGGAAACGAAGGTCTTATGAATAGAAAGCACAACAAATTACTTGCGATAAAATTAAAAAATTTTAAACAAAATGTTTGAAGGAAAATGAAAAAATGACAAAAATTTAAATATGGCTAAACCAAAAGTTCATGGCCAAATGCTTTACAAAAAGGTCAAATCTGGCCATAAAACAGCCAAAATGGCAACCCTGAACTGGATGAAGGTGAAAGTACGGTTTAACAGATTTGCTTGTGAATGCTTATGGCAGCAGACAGTAAAGCTAAGGTTTATTTGTTTAATTTGGTGTGCGGGCAGTTATTTTTTTTCTCTTTTAAATCCAAACAATATTTGAAAATTGAACAGAATTAAGAGAGGAAAACAAAATGAGGAGAAAGTATCAAATTGAAAGAAGAGATTTATTGAACAAATCAGTGACTGTGAAATCTGTATTTAAAGAAGTGCGAGTGAACAAACACACTTAATACGGACAGCAACCAGTTGGAATGATCATTAAATAAACAGGTCTGGTTAGTCACTCAATAGAAACCGTCACATGACCAATGGCTTTTGGCAGCATGCCGTGTTGGGGGTGATCAATTAAAAACAATTGGAAAAAGGGCTGATCAATGAATAAGTTACTTTTCCTGCCATATTTTTAGTGATCACTAAAAAAAAGTCTGAATTTTCAGAAAAAAAAAGCGTGAATGTTGCCTGACACAAACTAAAGGACCAATTTAGAATAAACTTAGATTGCAAATTGAACCCCCATTAAAAACCAATTTAGTGGGTGAATTTAAAAAAACAAAAAAAAAACATTTTTTCTAGACACGGGTAAATGTTAACATTTTCAGCCCTTTAGCTCTATTGGTGCAGCCTGTATGTGCGATGCATACCTACATAACCAGACTCGCTTAAAAACTGAAGAAACCTATGTTGACAGTTTTGGTTGACGGTTTCTAACACAATGTTTGAATGCTTAATAAGAACCATTAGTTGAAGGTGGGCAAGAGTGATTCAGTGGGTGGGTGGTGGCGGAGAGAATCCAGAATAGAGGAAACAGCACTGAACGTTGTGGGAGGATGAAAAAAAGAAAAAGCTGATGGGAATATCATCAACATATCCATGGGTCATGCAGGTTATTAAGCATACTTAACAGCATTCCATGTTTATAGCCGGAACCCCATCCCAAAGAAAGAAACAGCCGTTGTGTAGATCATCAACATATTCATGGGTCATACAGGTGTAATGTTACCACATAATGAGTGCATTAAATGCGCATGTGCACCGGCGGTTGCATACATAACAGGTAGTCAAAATGATGAGATGAAAACAAGATCAAAGCTTTTGAGAAGTCGCTGCAGTTTTTGTTTATTCATCGTCAAAACATTGCATAGCAGTTTTCAGAGAGAACTGAACTGGGGAAATGAACATGTAAACAATGATTCACTTCTCATATCATATTTCAAAACATTGGTTGCAATCAACACAGAGAGAGAAAGGTTAAGAATACATAGCTGCCAAAAAGGGACAACGAAACACTAAGTTAATCATGGCTACTTGAATTTGCGCAAGCCCACCTTCACAGCAGATCTGCCGTAGCCGAACTGACTGCCACACCTGAAAAATCTGCCTACTTATACACTACTGGCTTTCTATGTTTCTTGTCCTTCTGTGGTTCACAATTCGTTTCATGTCTCTCTGTTCTGCTTACCCCTGCCTACGTCTTCCTATCACTCTTCTTTCCCTCTTTCTAGCAAGTGACCCTTATCTTAATGAGTGTTTATCTAATCCTTGCTGGAGAGCTTCTTTGGTCCCAAAAATTGGTTAATAGTTTAAAGTCTGTTGTGTGCTATACTTATTTGACCCGTGCACACATTTGTGTTCAAACTGCTATCTTCTTATAATCACCCACACAGACACATATCTAATGTCTTTCCTCTACCAGCTACACAAGTAAGAACACACAAACCTGTAGAATATAAACATACACACACGCATGCTTGCATTTCTTTTTAAAGTATTCCTTTTCTTAAAAATGAAATGAAATATAAACAAATTTAATTACTATATTTATTAAATTAAATGAACCTAATTAAGTCCCCACACTCCATATATCGTTACAAAGGTTAGTAGCATACTTAACAGCATTCGACTCTTACAAACGGCACCCTATTCCCCATAGAAAGAAAGAAAGCTGTTGTGAATATCAACACATCCAAGGGTCATACTAGTACCTTACTTAACAGTATTCAATTTTTATAGAAAGCAACCATTCTCATCACTGTTATTTTGTGACTTTTCCTACTCTTCAGGCAGCCAGTATATCTACTTGTAAAATCTAATCTAAAAAAGGAACATAAAGATCTACATATGTTTAGCTTTATTTTCTTTGGTGGCAATAAATATTATGGACCTGTGGGTAAAGTAGAAAGATATGTTCTAACTTGCAAACTGTTGCAACCTCAGATATAAAAGGACAGTATGGACATGAAAAGTCTGCTCGGATGGTGTAATGGTTAGCAGAACATTTGGTTTGATTCCCAGTATGAGTGAAGAGTGTGGGAAACTCTTCATTAGGAAAAATTGTCCACTCACAGCTTAGAGTGTACTCAATTAGCTGCTGTGATTGGGGTGGAAGTATCCCTTTGATGGACTTGCATCCTGCCAAGGGGGTGGTCATAAAAACTTGTAAGAATAAAGTTCTGTCTTGACCAGACTTAAACTCGCAAGGATCACTAAGCTGACACATGCAACAGAAATCAGGTCTTGGTCACCGGGTGTATACTCCATTGGGAGTTGTCTCTTAAGAGATGGACGCTTTACTATGGAAATGACAAGGGAATTGAGCAACATATAAACATGGCAATGAGAAAAGACATAATAATTATTCATCAAAACTGAAACAAACAAACAAGCAGACGTGAGGTGCAACCAAAAGTTTGGGGAACTTTAAAATGTTAGCCCTAAGCTCACTAAACGATGCACAAAGAAACCACAGAAAGAAGAGACATCAAAAGACTATATCTCTAATGTTATCTATGATACTAAAAGTCTGATTCTGTGACCCCTAAGTAGCCAAAATGAAGCATTGTAGCCAGATGTATTGCATTAAGGTACCCTTAAAATGCACTAACTTAAAGAATGCAAAGAAAACTGGGTGATTCGCAACTGAATAATAATTGTTATAATGACTGATTTGTCAAGGAAGATAATTATTAAATGTTAATTATATAGTAATCTCCCTTATTTTCAAATACAAAAAAAAATCCAGGTTCATTCTGGTCACTTCAGATTGCACTAATTTTCTCTCAAAGGATGACCCAATGGCTCATGGGGCTTGTCTAGTAATTTATAGAGGTAAAAAAATAAGGACAAATAAAAAGGACTCCAAGTTAGATGCACTTAAATCATTTCTCTAACAAAAGAATGCATTCAACCTAAAAGGAAGTTAAAAGTTCACCACACTTTGATTGTCCACTTGGATAGTATAATGGTTAGCACATCTGCCCCACAAGCGGAAGGTCCTGGTTTGATTTCCAGTACGAGCAAAGAGGGTGGAAAACTCTTAATTAGGACAAATTTCTGTGTGCACTCAGCAGTTAATTGAGTAGAGTCTAAGCTGTATGATTGGGGTGGAAGTATTCCTTCGGAGGACTTGCATCCTGCTAAGGGGGTGGTCATAAAAACTGGTAAGAATAAAGTCCTGGTCTCGAACAGATTTGTAACTTGTGTAACAATGTGGATGGGGGCATGTAAGAAATAGAGTATTTTAGGCTTTGTAGTATAGGACAAACAAGTGTCTCAGAAAATTGGGCTTAAAAATGGCTTCCACGGAATGTAGGTCACCAGGGAATGAGGGTAGCTATGAACAGAGGAAAGAGGGAGTTATTTTGGAGGGAGATTCAGTTGGTAGGGCGAAGCCAGAGATGACAGACCTGGGATGTCTAAGGACCAGGCGTTGGGACTACTACGACGATGAGTAGCAGATGACCACAGTCCAATGAAGACAGGTGACTGAAAATGGGATGGGGGGTGGTGCGAGGGGTAGATGTAGGAAATAGTAGTTCGCTTTGTTCTTTTCACTTTATCGGGCAGTTTCCAAAAACTGTGAATAAATCAAATTGCTAAAAACACCTATTCTTCGCATTGCCTCATTATTTTTTGAGATGACCCATCTTCCGATTTTCAGCGGTGACCCGAAGAACCAACAACTGAAGTCTCGCCAAGTGCTGGAGTTTCTGCAACAGTATGTTGGCAGTGCACCACACGGGTGCATCGTGGTACACTTGCAATGATCACTAAGCTGATGCATAGAAAGGAAACCGGGACTGTCACCGACCGTATATACTCCCATGGGAGTTGTCTCTTAAGAGATGGACACTTTACCTTTACCTACGCTTTGATTAGCAATCTCTGACAGTTATACAGTGGAGGAAAAAAAAAAAATTATTTTCCTTTGATGTTGATGGAGAATAATACTTTAATAGTGAAACACCACAAAAATGACTAGCATTCCAAAGGAAACTATGAATCACCGCCACCGCTGTGTTGGGAATGATCAATTAAAAAGTTGGTCTGTGATCATTAAAAGAAGTCTGGATTTTCAGACAGACACAAACTAGTGACCAATTTAGCATAAACTTACATTGCATATTGAACACCCAACTAAAAACCTATTTAGGGGATGAATTTTCAAAAAACAAAACAACCATTTTCCCTACTCATTGAGGGGAGTGTGAGTGTGTAAAGTTTCAAGTTTTGTAAATTTTTTTAAGTACTCTGAACAATTAGGGCTGGGCAAAGTCTGGATACATAGATACATGTGTGAACACATGAATAACCTAAACCCAGCAATAAACCAGTGTTGTGGGTAACAGTGATTAATAATAATTCATTAAATATTACTACAGAATCACAATTAGCAGTAAGAAAAACAATAATATAGTGTCAGTCACACTTATAGTATGAGTAGCAGCCATCAGTCCCCTCTCCATTCCTACCCTTTTCTCAAACTAACTTTCTTTTCTCCCCCCCTCCCTTTCAATCGTGACAGTCACACTTATAGTATCAGCCATCAGCCAAGCCTGTTATTGTACACTTGTGGCAACTGTCAGCCAAGCTATGGGTCATTGACTCGTATGTAATAACAAGAAACATAGCTAGAAAAATAATAGTAACAAGCCTGGTTGCCGAGGGGTCAAACTCCACTCCTACATTTATTCCAACTGATGATTACTGCAACTTTTTTATTGTATATATAATAAATAAATTTTCAAATATATAAGACTTGTCAGTTTGGTTCAGTTGGTAAGAGAGCCGCCTAGCAATCACTAGGTCATGATTTCAAATCACGGCAGGGAAATGTTAATTTTATATATCTGTTTGGTTTAATGTGACCAACAGTGAAGAGTTTCCTCCCCTAAATTTAGTGAGGATTGTTCTTGTTGTTGTTCTTGTTATGGGAGGAAAATAAAGTCAACTGGAGCTTGACAGAATTAGAATGAGCAATATTAGTGAAAAACAATAATATTAAACATACTGAAAATTATGAATTATAAGAAATATAAAATTATACAGTGTTATAATTTTTAATGTTAACCAGCACTTATAGAAATATTACAACAGAAAGGTAATATATGACTAATATAACTAAGTTTAGGTATAATAAAATAATAGTGATTTAAATGTAAAGTGTAATGTTTATAAATTAAAAATATTGTTTTAGATAACATTTTAACAAACTAAATAATGAAGAACAGTACTGAATAAAAATTAATACTAAACAGACAGTAATAACATCAGATGAGCAGTTAGAGATTTGGGGACCCGGGGAGCTTGGCTCCTAGAGGGGCCCCCCTCCAACATTTAGTGAGATTTGTCAGTAGAAATGCAGTAGGTGAACTAATATTTGGGGCTACCCCTCCATTTGGGGCCCGGGTTTTTTTTTTTTTTTACAAATAGACCCCACATTTACGCCTCTAAATAACATTTAAAATATAAAGAAATATGGAGAAAACTATTATTATTATAATTTATGATAAAACAAAATATAATGAGGATAATAGACATATGAGTCAAAGGGGCAACTGCTCCCCCAAAACAGTGTAAATTGGGCAAAACCATGTAAAATTTGGGGCAAATCAAGCCCTCTGCTACCCCCCCGTAAAGGAAGAGTTCCCCTACGCCTATGATGGAGGATAGTGATAAAATGCAATAATACTATTAATAAATATTGAAGCAGAAGAGGTGAATAAATATTAAGAGATAATAAAAGATAATTAATGGTTGGAATTACAATAAAGATGGTAGTATTATAAACAAGAGTAATACTTAAACTAAATAATAGTGATAATAATAGCAATTACTGAAGGGCTGTAAGACTGTCTGCTTTGCAACACGATGTTGTTGCTTCACGGAGAAGAAAGTGAATTGAGGCAATATTGATTATCTGAGAAGTGAATTGAAGGAAAGTGAGTCATCATGCTTCTCTTTGAAAGGCTTGTCCTGCTTGCAAATCAAGAGTAGGGGGGGGGGTAATACATACATATATATATATGTTACAGTAATATTGTGAAACTGGGGATTTTTTTAAATACCTTAATATTTCAGTAATTTCATGAAATCCCTAGTTTCACAATCAGTGTAGTAATGGTTAACATGCTTGTGATACTGACCATTACTAATGTATGTATATATGTAATGAGTTCGATCCTCACTGGGTGCCCCACTACTGTAGTCTTGTATCAAACTAAGCTTGGGATTCTATGAAATGACTAGTTTCACAATCTTATTCTAATAATGTAATGTGTGTGTGTGTATTTTGTGTTTTTAAAGAAACACAATATGTTGAATGTACATAGTGTTCTCTCTCTCTCATATACCAAAGGTATTGTAGCCTGTTTCAGTTTGACCGAGGCCGATGGTATATTTATTTAAACTTCATAATTCTTAGGTGGTAGTCCGTGATCTGGATTGCTAGAGAAGCCATTGAAATGAGAGAGCAGTATTGTTTTTAAATTCTCGAAACTGCTTAGTAAATGGTAAACAACCGATGAACCTTTGAATTTAAATGTACTTTAAGTTTTAATTAATATAGTATATGCCGGTCGTCTTCTGGGGGTCTCTCGACGTGATGCGGAGGGAAAAGGGTTGTTTTCAACACATCTTTTCGTTTCCGTGGGAAGGACGCAGCCACGTGGGTAATATACATATTTTTTATTTTTTTTTTATTTACCAAAAAGTTTTTTTATTTTTATATTTACTTTTTTCCCTCGCTATTAGGGTTTAATAGGCTTGATTGACTATATATATATATTCTTTCCCCTCTCTTTTTATAGACATATACAATGGGTGAAGAAAGATATTTTATATAAAAAGGTACAGCGAGAGGGATATATATCGTAAAATCACTTTGAAATAGTAGTAGTATTGATTAGATAGGGTACTCTGCACAGGTAAGTAAAAGCATAATATACATATAGAAAGAGAAATATTCACAAACACTTATCCAGAAAGTACCCAGATGCCCACTCACTTCCACAAATGTAGACAATTTTGATTGTGTGTGTGTGTGTATATATCTCAATAAAAAGAATAAATATCTGAAAATCTTCTTTGATATTGAAACAGAGTTTAAAGTTTGTACAAGCCTTTTTTGTCATATATATATATAGTACTCAGGTTACAAGTATGCATCACAATTCTGCATAAGTATATTAATAGACCTCTGTTTCCAACTGAAAAAGGCTCAATACGTTAGTAGAGCGAATATTATAGAAAAATATTTATTGGTTCATCACAACCTGTACAGTTGGTTTCATGTGCATTCGATCTTCAGATGAACCTGAAGATCGAATGCTCGTGAAACCAATAAACATTTTTCTACTATATATATATTAAACCCAACGTGTATCTATATGTAGATTTTCCTTTTTGCGTAACATTTTTCAATGTGTGCTCTGATCCTAGGCAGAGGGCAATGAGCAATCTACCACAATTCACTTCCAACTTGCCAGGCCCATCGGCATCCCCTCCCAAGTAAGGAGACATGGTGGGGGTGGTTTATGGGACTTACCCTGCCATGCTGCCCTATGACATATTGGCAGAGGGGAAGAGATGGATAAATGCTTTTCCTAAGGGCTTTAGTGTGAAGTTAACGCAAACTGTATCAGCTTGAGTTTTAATACTGCTAGCCGATCACATCCTACGTGCCTTTTAACCGTTTGATCACCCACACCTCCAAATAAATAATAATAATAATAAAAAAAAGAAATAAGGAATAAAATTGATGCAAGAACAAATGATGAGAGTGTGTTCAACTGGATCGTGATTTTATTTCCAAAGTGAAAGAGAGGCTGCCTTAAAGCATGCTAAATAGATTGTGTGAAGTATATCGACATGTGATGTCTCTTCTATCTTATATCCACAGCATCATTAATACCAAGAAAACAATGGAGGGTGTTTGGACTGGACTAATTAAGAGTTGGTAATACTGAACTTGTAATCATAATCAATGCTTGATTAACAAATAAATCATTGTTATTCACAAATATGTTTATGAGAATCATTAATTTTTTATTACCGGATTTCACCACGTATAATCTGCATTTTTTCCCGAAAAGTTTGAGCTAAAAAAAAGCGTATTATCTATGGAAAGCATTCAGTATGAATAGAAATATTTTGAAGAGCACCTTGCCAATGTGCTTAAAGCGTAAAGTATACAACGGTTGCATAATACCAGCTATGACTTACGGATGGGAAACATGGAAATTAACAAAACGGGCTGAAAACCAACTTAGGATAGGACAGAGAGCCATGGAAAGAGCAATGCTAAGAGATAGAAAAAGATCAACAAGGATCAGAGGAAGGACTTAGAGTGAAGGATATTATACAAATAAGCAGCAAAAATGGATATGGGCTGGGCCCCTAGCAAGAAAAAAATGACAATAGATGAGGGAAAAGACTAACTGACTGGTGCCCATGGGACAGTAAACGCAGTAGGAAAAGACCAGATATAAGATGGAGAGATGAGATAGAAAAGTTTGCCGGCAAGACATGGCAGAGATTAGTACAAAATAGGTTGTCATGGAAGGAGATGGGAAAAGCCTTTGTCCCGCAGTGAACTTATAATGGCTGATGATGATGATAATAGCTTCTGACAAGATCTGAACTCACATCCTAAATCCCAGAAGCTCAACTTTTATGGACAACACCATAACCAATTTAGCAGCAGAAGCCTATGGCTACATGGGGCTTAAATCATATTACCATCACCTTGCTCCAACTCTTCATGCCATATTGTTTTGTTTTTACTCTCTACAAAGCAACAATAAGATGACGAATAACCAAAAATTAATGAAAACACTTCATCTCAGGATTCAAGTAATATCAGAATTGCTTTTATTGTCATCATTCATATAAATTGAAAAAAGTATTTGCAAGACATAGTATAAACTAGACTAAATACCTTCCCGAATGGGTGGGATAAATTGCTGTCAAAAAAAAAAATAAAATAATAAAATGAATAGTGCTTAATTGAATTTGTTTTAAAAAAAATGATATTTGTGACATTAGATTTTTTTTTTTGTAATCTCGGAAAATTTTTAAATGTCATTCTTTTACTCTCCAATCAACAAATATTCATTCTCCGTTACTCATCTCCTCTCTAAAATCCCTATTTCAGCAGCATGAAGCTCAACATGTAAAAAAGCGGTCACAAAAAATGTGCCCATTCAGCATGAGTTTTCATTGTAAATCAACCCCTCACCCCATAAGGAAACCTAAAACTAATTTGCTAAAAACCTTACCCGGGTCACATTGGTACACACAGAAAATTCCTGGGGTTATGTAGTGCGGTTTCTGCAGTAGGCTGCCACATACATATAGGCAGACATTTGATGAAATTATAATGAGATTATACTTACTAATTTTTGTGAGTTTTTACTTACTCACATTCAATAGCCAAGAAGACCAGAAAGAGTACTCACCTGAAATAGAAGAAAAACATTTATTAGTGCCTATAAAAATATGCATCTAATATTTAGGAAAGGAAAGGTAATATTTCATGCCTCAATGTTTGTAACTACTTAGCAAAACAGAAGTGGAATACTTCCTTTACTTCTCAAAAAAATACTGGCATAAGATGTAAGGTTGATATAATGACAGATATTAACAGATTAAAAATGCAACAAAAGACGTACTCACACAGATCCTTTATTCATACAATGACTGCGGTCAACGACACCTACATGTGTCTTCTCCGATCTCCTAATAACAATATGGCTGCTCGTTCACCAGAACATCGCCCCCTTACCAGAAGTTGATAAGCACTCTCCAGCCTGAGAGGAATAACTCAAAATATTTAATATAAGAGTCACAAGTTACCTTGCAACTCACAGACTCATTAATAGTAGGTACCTACCTATGGTGCACTTAATGCTTTCAGAATTCCTATACTACCAAAGTTATTTTATTACCTATGGATCCAAAATGCATTAACTCTATTAGATGTCAAAGATTACCTTGCAACCCACAGATCCATTGATAGTTGGTCTATAGAAAAGTGCCAACTATATACATAATGCTTTCAATTTTTCTACGGTAGAACTTTATTGTTTTGTTTAACGGCACATTGACCCATGGTAGGTCATTTAGTGCCGAATTCAGTAGGGGGAGAGGGGGATCCCATGACTTGAGGGGGGAGAATCCCAAATCCCTGTCACTGAGACAAATGCCACGAGGACTGGGATAAAGGGAGAGGGGAGGATCCCAAAACCTAATGGTGATCGCCTCCCGACCAGCTGGCCAAGATATCCTGTGCAACTTCTCCCTGGGCGATACCCGAGCATGCCACAAGGACCCCCGAAGGGCCGTGGTTCTTTGAACTTCGAGGCTATGGCAGTTTTGAAGAACAGATACTACACTTTGATCTTAGCCAAAAGGCCGGGGACCACCACTCCAGTAGAACTTTATATAAAACATTACAACATGCAGGCTTCATTATACTCTTGTATTCCATTCTATTGATTGAGACATAAAACATCAATACTGTTTAATGACAATAATACTCAAGGCCAAATATTCAACAATGTTGGAAACTTCTTGTTGATTTTCCCACAGGTTATTGGAAACTGCTAAAGTTTAAAGAATAGCACAATGGAATTATTATGTTTTTCTTATATTTCTTTTTACATTACGCATATTCTTTGTTTTCTTTCAAGGAAAGTCTTCAAGGAAGACATATCAGATGGAAAGAAAACAAAGAACACCAGAAGAAGGCCGGGGGATACGCGGCCGAAATGTTATGAAAGAAATAACAATGTATGAGGAAAATAGTCCAAGTATAAAACACACAATGATTAAAACAATTTTGTCTAACAAAATTCAGACTTTTTTTTGGAATTTGTACCGGTGGCCATATTATAAAATTTAAATATGCGAACGCCGACCCGTGACTATGCATCGTTCAACAATTATGTGTGAATGCCAACGATAAGTCATATGAATCATAGTTTCAAACGCCTTTCTATTTGGATTTTAAATTACCACACATGATGAAACTTTAAGAACAAATATGACAATTACAGTTACTATTCAAATGGTTCTTGTTATTTGTGTTGTAAACACGTTTCGGCCGATCCATTCTTCAGGTGTAAAATCCAAGTGTGATGGGTTAAACAGAAATTATAACAAGAAGAAGTTCAATCTTCCGAAGAACCATTTGAATATTAATGACCCTTCTCAAAACTATAGAAAATATAATTACAGTTACATCTTATAATTGAAAGTCATGAGTTGTGGCCCAAGTTAAAATCGGCTAAATGTTTTCCACTTTCGGCTAACTTTAAATTCAGACAAGAACTGAAAGAAAATACAAGCAAAAAAATGAATAATAAACTACGATTTTCATTTATTTTATCCCCTTTGACACCAAGATTTTCCAAATTGTATAAATTGATAGATTTGGAAGAATCAAGCTTTCTGCAGACATTTTTTGATTAAGAATTTTCAAGCCAACCATGACTTGCCTGTGGCAAAACACAATGCTGACAAAATGATGTGGTGTGTCCCTGATCACTCCATAATCCTGTCCTCTTTTTTGCAATCAGGCAAATTTCTTCCACGGTTGCCAGATTAGCCATTTTTTGGCAAGATCTGGCTGATTTTTATTTTTTTAATTCAGCTGATAATAATCTACGATAGCCGATTAAATCAGGTAAATCTAATGGAAGCAAATGTAAAAAGCCAAGATTTCAAATGCTGATATTTCATATTCCAGGAAGGCAGACCCTCCCCACTTAGAAGATTGGTGCAACACAGTTTTCTAATTTTACGTTTTCCCCACCATAAGCCATCTATATTCTAACATAGTACCTGTCGAAAACTGTGCACTCTGCCTGGGATCAACTTGTTGCTCCCTGCAACTTCTGCCTAGGATCAGAGTGAAGTATACATGTGCTCAATGGAAAGTATTGCACGCAAAATATTATATATATATAACTGTCTCATTTCCTGAAACAGGTGCATGGAAGACAGCTGATGATCCCCTATAATAAGTGTGATCTACATTAGCTAATTATAATATACAGAAATAGTAGTTAATTTGAAATGTAACAAACCAAGAGTATTTTTTTTTTTTGTTCTCTCTCTACGTACATCTATATGTGGACAGTGCATTGATGAGGAGTGGATTGGGGCAGGTATATTGCAAGCGGGATAGCGGTCGGTTTTTTTTCGGAATGGGGAAGGCAAAGCCAGAGATTTGTCATGCACTATTGGGTGTTTTTAGAAATGTGTAAACAATTACGAGAAAACAAAAAAGTTTCCACAGACTATATATATATAATATTGGATGTATGATACACTTATACATCAGTATCCTCGTAGACCTTAGTTATGATCCGAAGAGAGCTCAATACACAATTATAGTGGATATTTGTGGGAATAAATTTTAATGATTCATTACAAGCGGTACTGCCAGTTTCTGTGGGTAGTGGTGATTTTTAAAACAAGTTCTTAATGGTAAGCTGACAACACATGTTTCTTGCTTAGCAGTCGTCAGGTCAGCAATGGCCAACTTTTCTTTCTGATCAGCCATTGCTGACCCGACCACTGCTAAGCAGGAAACACGTGTAGTCAGCTTACCATTAAGAACTTGTTTCAATATGGAATATTAGCTCCAAATGATAGTGTTAATTATAAGATTAACTTTTTCATATGTCGAGCACTCCGATTAATTATTTCCAACAACATATATTGGATTTCTTATATATGATTTGTATTTGTTACAATACAACAACTAATTGTGTCTTATATATGTGGATAATCAAATACCATTTAAATGGAAAGCTAATCCCAAATATGAAATGACAGACAACTTCTATGATTGAGAGAATTTTATTTACTTTCATTATGATATTGGTGATGATAATGATGCTACTTCATTTCACAGTTAAAGACGCACTTTGGAAGAGAACGCAAGAAATAACAGGAAGAACTTTAGAAGAAGCACAGAAGGAAGATGTAGTAATTAAATGAGATTATTATTACTCTCTCCATTGCATTTTTAACATTTCCTAAATGAACGAATGATTAACCTGATGGTTCCAAATAATCTTTGCATTACGCTGCAACGTGCGTTGTTGCTATTAATGGAACATTTAAATCTGCTCTTCATCACGCATTATTGCACATTAGCCATTTTTCTGATGGCTCTTTACCTTGAAGGCATAAAAACAAGTTATCACACCAACGCTTTTGTAAACAATGCTACTGCATCAAAGTTTGCTCAAAACTGGCCCGATAGATTAAAAGGAATCTCAAGTCCATTCCTATTCATTTTAGAAAAAAGCTTTGAGTATAATTGGGTTTAAAATGAAAAACTTGTCTTGGTCATTTCAGCTTCAAGTTAACTTCTCTTTAACCTTTTAGTGACCAGAATTGTTTCCGAAAATTTACGATTTTGGTAGTCATTGGCATGTTTAATTATTGAGTCCCTTGCTGTTGTTTAAACATACATACATTA
>VCCN01000353.1:6221477-6242400 GCA_006491835.1 Architeuthis dux | reverse complement strand
GGTTTGTCCGTTGTACCTTCTGGCATTCTTTAGGTGTGTTGTAGTTGTGGAAATTTTAACCGGAACTCTTTGTCCATGGGGTTACCAACTATGCCAGACACCTGAAGAAGGCTGGAGTTTACAATGGCCAAAACATGAATATAACAACCAAAATGAGGACACTAGTTCGAGAAAATCATTGTATAATAATAATTCCTCATCTAAGAAATTCAGACAAAAACAATATCATTAATATATAATTGTGATAATATTACTAATGATCATATTTAATAATGAGGTCTCATTGGATATAGTCAATTTTTGATAGGAGTGGGAGTATTTGAAATTTTCAAAATTGTGTTTTCCAAGAGATTTATACATGAATAAAAAAACAAAATAAATGTCAAAAGTAATTTCCATTTAATTATATGACTAATTGAATTCGATTCATCTTTTGTTAATCTGATAAAAGATGAAAATTAGGAATTGTTCTGTATTACAACCAAATTGTATTAAACAATAATATGATAATTATAGAATAATCTTCATCATTATTTTATACTTATGAACATTTTCTAAGGGTAATTAAATTGAAGCCTATAATTTAAAAAAGTAGAAATAATGCCGGAAAAGAATTGATGCTACAAACTGTCTTTGCCATTGTAAGAGTTCCATTCTAAAGAACAATGTAAGAGAATTTTCTTTAACAAAGATTTAAATATAGAGACTGCATCGAAAGAACTGATTTTATGACCTTTTCAAATTGAGAACAAATCATTTAATACCCCAAAATCAATAAAACATTATCAATATCCTAGTCTTATATAATGAGGAATCTTCTTGGTATTAATAAAGAAGTTATTACAGATTGTATTACAGCAAAGAACTTTCTCACTACACATTGAAGATATATTCAGATGGCTTGAAGGTTGTTTCATTTTAACAATATTCAGTTTGTTTTAGTTTGATTAAAAGTTGAATGATTTTAGTAATGATTCTCTTTCAACATTGCAGCTATATCAGTAATATTATCTTGATTTATATTTAGATGTGTCAACCACATCTCTATAAGACACATTTTGGTTGGTCGGTCCCAATTATGTTAAATATCAATTTTCTCAGTTGTATCATTATGGACTGATATGAAACTTGGTCCAGACCTTCCATTGAACATCCTCATCTTCCTCCTGCTACTACTGCCAAGTAAAGGGAAGACAGATGTCAACAGAGTGCATGCCGAACAACCCTTCAAGCCTAAGCCTGGTGTTCAGTGTTGCCAACTCCAAAAATATTTTCGTTCTAGTTTGACAGCTAAAAAAGTGCTAAATTTTTTAAATAGCCAAAAATGGCCAAAAACCATCAAAAAGACACTAGAAATGGTCAAAAATGGCCAAAATGTTTTAGGTGCAAACACGCTAATTTAGCGCTTTTTGCCCTGCCAAAACAAGAAATGCGCTGAATCGAGCGCGAAACATGCTAAATTGGCAACACTGCTCGTGTTATGGGAGCCAACACATCTATGACATTCTTCCCCTTCCCTTTACACAGTAAAGGGCAGAATGTAATAGATGTGTGGGTTCCCATAATCCTAATAAATGTAAATTTCGTTTTGCCACATGTAATTATTGCAAGGGCCGTGGACACATTTCAGAGAAGTGTTAAAAAAAGTTAAAAGCCAAGCCAAGCTGAGGACCACAGTGGAAAAAAGAAACCAGAGGCCCCCGGTCCGTCAAGTGGAACTTGAGAGTGATCCTGTAGCTGCAGAAGAAGTGGACGACATAGACATATACAGTGTACACAAAATAGTAGTGAGGAAGGTCAATCCATTCTATGTGGACATGAAAATAAATGGTAAGAAAGTATCCATGGAAATAGATACAGGAGCTTCAGTTTCTGTTATTGTGGAGAAGACTTTGGAAAGAATCTCAGGACAAACTTTCTTTGGAGCAAACCAAGATTAGGATGCACTCATACACAGGAAATGACATTCCAGTGAAAGGACAGATTCAAGTGCCAGTTCAGTTAGGAAGTTTCCAGACAGAGTTACCACTCATTGTTGTAGACGGCCATTCACCAACACTTTCGGGTAGAAATTGGTTAGAACACATTAAATTACCTTGGCAAGAAATCTTTCGAGTACATTCAGTCAAGTCTGTAGACATAGGGGAATTGGAAAAGTTACTCTCCAAGTATAGTTCTGTGTTTGAAAAAGAATTATGTAAAGTGGTTGGAACCTATGCAAAACTGTATGTGTAACCAGATGCCAAGCCCAAATACAACAAGCCTCGACAAGTAGCATATATGCTTATAGATAAAATTGAAAAAGAACTGGAAAGACTAAAGAAGGAAGGTACCATTTCCCCAGTGGAATTTTCAGAATGGGCCACACCCATAATGCCCATTCTTAAGCCAGATAAAACTGTTAGGATTTGTGGAGATTATAAAGACGCCGTCAATCGTGTTATCAAGCTTGATAATTAACGTATACAGTTACTATTGGATGAGGAATGTTTACTACAATCAACACTGTACATGTGTACACTCTTTTGTGTTATGGTTTGAAATCCACACTTGGAATCTTCCAAAGAATGATGGAAAATATTCTGCAAGGCATTCCAAATATCATTGTTAGGATAGATGACATTCTTTTGACAGGTGAACCACCCTGGTCTGTCCTATTTACTTTAGATCAGGTATTGAGTAGGTTAGATAAGTTTGGGGTGCGTCACAAATGCAAAAAATGTAAATCTTTGGTTCCAGAGGTGACTTATTTAGGTCATAAGATATAGAGATGGCATTCAACCAGTTGAAGACAAGGTAAAAGCCATCAAGATGTTTCCACGTCCAGCAAATGTCAGAGAATTGCAAGCATTTTTGGAAATGTTGAATTATTCTGCAAGCTACATTCTATACATTTTCAATATTTTATCATCTGTGCATCAGTTGCTTGTGAAGGAAGCAAAATGGAAGTGGTCTCCACAACAGGATTCCCTGCATTCTGAAAAATTATTAGTGCATTTTGACCCAAACAAAGAACTCGTAGCTTGTGACGCCCTGCCTTATGGACTGGGTGCAGTCTTGTCACACATCATGGAAGATTGCATTTGTATCTAGAACTCTAGCGCCTTCAGAAAAAACTATGCTCAAATTGACAAGGAGGTTGCAGCTTTAGTCTCTGGTGTTTGAAAATTTCACCAATATTTGTATGGTCACACATTTAAGTTTTATACAGACCATAAACCTCTTTTGGAAAATTTCACCAACATTTGTATGGTTGTACATTCAAGCCTCCTTTGGGATATTTCGGGGAAATAAATGGATTCCTGAAATCAGCTCCACAAGGATTCAGAGGTGGGATGTATCTTGTCAGCTTACACCTACCAGCTTCTTCATCATGAATGTAACAAGAATGGGAATGTGGACTGCTTAAGCCGCTTGTCATTGCCTAACACTGTCAAAGAAGTTCCTGTTCCAGAGGAAACCATCACACCACAATCACATACCAAGAAATTTGCGTAGTGGACTATGCGGGATGCAGTTCTCAAACAACTGCTTTTTTACATCGGACATTGATGGCCAGACAAATGTCCGAACCAAGAGGAGTTGTGTCCATACTTCAGTAGGAAGCATGAAATTGTGGTTGAAACAGGGTTATTGAACCTCTTCAAGGAAACAACTCTTAGAGGCACTCCATGTTGGAAACCCAGGAATGGTTAGAATGAAGTGGTTAAGTGGGAACTATTTTTGGTGGCCTCATCTCGACAAGGACGTTGAGTCAAAAGTGAAAAATTTATATAAGTGTCAGATACACAGTTCTATGCTCCCTTACATCCTTGGGAGATTCCAGAGAAGGAGTGGTCAAGTTTGCACATAGACTATGCTGGTCCATTAATGGGACAGGTTTCTAATGACCGTAGATGCTTATGGTAAATGGATGGATGTATATATAACTAATACTTGTACTGTAACAGTAATCATTGGGAGTCTACAAAGATGTTTTGCTACACATGGAAATCCAGATATAATTGTTTCAGGCATTGTTTCTTCTGTTAGTGAGGAATTTCAAGTTTTTATTTCAAGAAATGGAATAAAGCAGATTGCAAGAGCTCCTAAATATCCTTCTTCTAATGGATTAGCAGAAAGAGGGGATGAAGAAGACGAGTAAAGAGAGTGGATCTTTAAAGCCAAAGCTGAGTAGATTCTTGTTGTCCTACAATTCAACTCGGCAAAGTGTTACAGGAATCTCACCAGCCGAACTATTTATGAATAGGAAGGTAAAAACTATTTTGGACTTAGTGGTCCCACACAAGACCTTGGTACATGAACTTATGAAGAGACAGCAGGAAATTCAGAAGAGCAATCATAATAAATCATCTTTTGTTCGTGAATTTCAAGAAGAAGTGCAGGACCAAAATGGTTATATGGAACAGAGATGATAAAAACCGGTCCTTTATCTTATTTGATTCAGTTGGATTCTGGAAGTGTAGTTCGATGTTCTATTGATCATGTAAAAGTGTGAGTGAAAGGTTTAACAAAAGTCTGGGAACAGAGTGAAGAGTTGGAACTAGACATAAATGTGGAAGACAAACTTGACAAGAGTATTGATCAAGACAGAGTTATTCCACATGTCAGCCGGGATAACTTAGACAGTGCAGGAAGTCTGGAACACTGTACAAAAAGTCAGGAAAATGCTGAGTCAGGAAATGAAGTCAACCAGGAGCATAGTGGTAATAATTCAGAAGCTCCAGCGAGCAGTGCAACTAGATCCAGTCTTAGAAAATCACATAGCTTTTTGAAAGACTATTACTTGAATTATACTGTATTTTGGACATTTATTTGTGCAAGCATAATCCTTACTTCCCAGGAAGTTGTTTTTTTGTTTTGAGAAAATAACATTACAAGTCTATCTTTTTAAAATACAGTATAATGTATAATTTAGATTATGCTTTCCATTGTTTCTGGATAATGTGGTATGCATGAAGTTAAAAAGGGAGGAATGTAATATATTAATGTTTAAAGTAGTATAGAGTTACTCCCCTTAGATAAATAAGTTACCCACAATTCACTGTATTCTTGTTTGGTGTTGTATCTACCATTTTTAATTGAATAAACTTATTTGAACCAAATTATTACAGCTACTACTACTACTTTGTTTAGAATCTCTTTGACATATAGACATAAGGATGGTGGATGCATCATTGAACTTATGGTTCTTGTTTATTAAATGAAGCATTATCAATCATTAATTTCTGACTGGTATTTCCTTCATCTTAATTTTAGTAGCTTTTCATTGCAACTAGTGTATGTTGACAGTTTTGGTTGAGAATTTCTAAATATTGCAGTAAATTTCAATTCACCCATTAGTTCAGTTTTCTAAATATTTTGTTAATTAGAATTTAAAAAAAAAAAAGAAAAGAATTCTCAAATGCACATTAGAATTTGTAAAAAAGAAATTCAGCACTTAAAGACGCAAAGAATAAATCACAGAACTCTAATAAATTGGGTATTGGTTTTTAAGGTGGCGGTGGGTGGAGAGAAAAATGACATGTTTCATTTGCCTTATTATTTTAATTCCTAACCATCTCATAAAAATGTGGAGGGGGGATAAGAAAATGGTTAAAATAACAGAAAAAGTCACGTCCCTACCATTTTGGAAAAAAAAAATTTGAAGCTAGTAATTTGAAATTGCGTAATGGATGTTCGACTCAGAGAATTAACATTTCTTCTTTTTTTTAAATTTTGAACTTCCGTCACGAAAATGCAGAAAATTGCTGCATGAACAAATTTTCGGTTGATACCTAATGCATCATGAACAAAAACCAATTGGAATAAAATTAGTATGAAAGCTACAAAACCTGGAAAGCATGTAAAAAGATTTTAAAAAATAGATGAGAATTTTAAATAAAATCTAAATCTTTCAAAGACAAGACACAAAAATAAAGCATAAAACAGATAACAAGACATAAAAGAAAACCTCACTAAAAATTACAGACTTCTGTTTTTGCCTCTTTTAACAGAACAGCTAAGTATGGTATCATTCAATTTAACATCAACATGCTTCAGTAAATATCCTTCTTGGCTTGTATTAAATTTCCTTTACAGCTTTGTTTTTGTACTGTTTGCTAAGGTGGCAAAGTAGAAGAATTTTTTTCCCCAAGGAATACGAGGGGGGACCCAAAAATAACCAGAATTATTTTATTTTTTAAAAAATCTCAACTTTGAAGAGAAACTGTGGGTTATTTCAAACTTGTTCCCTCCCTTAAAACCTGTTAAAACCCATAAGAACCTGGACCCATTTCTACTTGAAGCAACATTATGTGGGATTCTGGGTAGGCAAATTGACACACAGACACATGATTGCACCAAGATGTTCAGTAGATGCCATTTAGTACATGAGTTAAAATATAATATTATATAAGAGACTGTGCAGATCAATTAAATTGTATGTGACACCAGTGTCCACAGTGGGTTCTTATGGGTTAAATACGGCACACATTCAAATAATTGTGTTTTTGATCCCTTTTTTAGCGTAACCCCTTGTATTAGATTTTGTGAAGTTCTTTAAAAATAAAGGACAGTAGTCAGGTTATAAATCTGTAAATGAATAAGCCAAAATTTAAAAATATAAACCGGTCCGGTTGGTTACCCAATAGAAACCATCACATGACCAAGATCTTTTGGCAGCATGTCATGTTGGGGGTGAACAATTAAAAAATCGAAAAAGGGGTGATCAATGAATAAATTACTTCTCTCGCCTTTTGTTGGGCAGCTATCACTAAAAAAAGTCTGAATTTTCAAAAAACAAGTGTGAATGCTGCCAGACACAAACTAAGGGACCAATTCAGCATAAACTTACATTGCAAATTGAACACCCGGCTAAAAACCTATTTAGGGGGGGACATTTTCAAAACACAAAAAGAAAATTGTTTTTCTTAGACATAAGGAGCAAATGTTTAAATGATCATCCCTCTAGCTACATTGGTGTGGCCTGTACACGTGATATACATAGACAGCCAGACCAACTTAAAAAATAAAGAAACCTATGTTGACAGTTTTGGTTGAGGGTTTCTAGTTCCATTTGATGTGGCCTGTATGCATCATACATACATAGCCAGCCAGCTGGACCAGCTTAAAAACTGAAGAAACCTTGGTTGACAGTGTCTAACACATTATATGGCTGTTTCTACTATGTTAAAGTTGAGCCAGTTTTCCAGATGTTTCTTTAATTGGAAGTAAATCATTTGATAAATCTGAAAAATGTCTAAGATTAATTGACAGCGGATCTGCCGACCAAAATGCAAAATGTCTACATTTAGAATGACACTTGGTGCAGATAAGAAATTTAATATTCATGAGAATAAAACTTGGTGGAAAATATATTCAGGATCTCATGAATTTTGAACAGCACTGCCAATATGTATTAGACTCTTAAAACAGGAATAATAAGCAATGTAGCAGACATCACTAAATTCTTCATCTTTCAAGAAGCACAATTAAAAAAAATAGTCATAAATTTGTATCCATTAAACATTGATCTTTTTTTAAAAAAACTAGTTCTTTATCATAATGTTTCAGTCCTGTTTCTGTCTGTCAAATTTGGTAACGTTCCAGAAATGTTAAGTTGAATGCAACAGAAGGCCAGAAGGTAGTGGATGAAACAAAATTTCTGAACAAATTTTTGTTTTAAATACATTCAATGTAAAATAAGTTCTGACCATATCAAACGAAAAAAAAACAGTGCAATAATTCTTTGTATTTTAAAAACAAATTAAATTAATAATGACAAAACTTGACGGTGCACCTGTGTTAAATTGTTTGTCAATTAATACCAGTGGAGGCTCAGCCCTCGAAAATTTTCCCAGGGGTGGTTTGAGCCCCCAATCCCCTATGTAGTTGGCGCCTGTGATCAATATATGATAAGAGTACCTCATATAAGAAAATCAGACAAAAAAAATCTGTATCTCATTGATAAAAATAAAAAAGACATTTTGTACTTAAATTGTATTCTACATTTATTTTATAGGGTTTTTTTTCTTTAGAAACCTACACAAATTTTTCTTTGTCTTTTCATATTGCAGCAATTAACTTGGATTATTTTTCAATTCCTTTTTTTCAAGGCTGTTTTTATATCTTATATAATCAACGAATGAGGAACATACTGCAGCTCATTTCCCAATCCCATCAGACATTGCTACTTTGCAACTCTTATCCTGCTTTCTTATAAAAGGTCTTTGCAAAAAATCAGAGTTATCTCCTGTAAATTCAATTTTAACCCAGTCATAAATATTTTTTCTTGAGACAAAGAAAACGAAGTGCCTTAAAACAATGTTGGCTGCTTGCCATAAAACAATGAATGGCAATTAGACTATCAGACAATTTGTGCCAGACTAAGCTATAAAAAGATTTCTAGAAGCACCTTCTGTAGAGCCATAGTTTCTAAACTAGTCTCTTTGCTGTGCTTGATCCTATTGTGTTAATCTCTATAAAAATGGTCAACTGCCCTTGTTTTTGTGGCATCCACATCAGAGATTTTAGCAAATGTACCACAAGTTTAGGACAAAAGGTACCAAATCGTCCATAAAAGTACCAAATAAAGAAAACCATCTTAGATACTAATAAATTAAAAGAAATTAATCAGATTTAACTCAAATACTAAAAGACTGTTTCATTTTCGTCTGTATTTTCTTCACAATGTTCTGTTAAACAAGATTTGAAAAAGAATTGCCAAAATATACCAAGTTTTCTGAGTGTTGGTACGAACGTACCAAAAGTGGCAGCCACACTCCACATCCAATTGGTTCAGCTAGTCTTACTAATGCGTGTGTGTAACTGTATCATTGCTATAATTATTAATCTATTGCATTAATTAAATTAAGCAAGGAGAAAATTACATACATAGTTGAAAAAGATAGATTTCACATCTGCACTCTTATGCGAGGTCAGTCCGGAAAGTATCCAGTCATTTGATATTATGATGATGTCACCTTACTCTCCTTTTTGGACCTCATCCGCACTTGTCCCAGCTGACATTCTACTTTTCAAAACAGTCTGCAAAGTCCTCTTTTAGGATCGCCATCAGCTGCCTCGTCGTATTCTCCTTAATCTTGTCCACGGTCTGAAATCTCTTTGGGAAAAGCTAGAAGTTGCAGAGAGCCAAATCTGGACTGAAGGGGGGTCTGACAGAACTAGATGATGCAATGTTTCGCTAAAACCCTACACGAGACGTGAAGAACGACTCTCCCGGTCATTGTGAATTCAATGGTCACACAGTGCACAAGCTCACTCAATGGTGTCTCACTGCCAACACCGGAGATTCTGTTCACGCATGCACATTACGGTTCCCTCATATTGGTTGCCCAGTTACATCAAGACCAAGCAACTGGTTCTCAAGATATGCAAAACGGCGGAATCCTTTCCAGACACGCCGTGTATCCATAAACAATGAAGGGTCTAAGTAAGATGTAATAGAATCACGAATCTTGTTTAAGTTCACAAGTGAACAGATAAACAACAAGACACCTAAACTTACACCTACTACATTAACAATCAAATTACCTATGCACCAGTCATCTCTCACACAGACACACAGGGGCATAGCTGAGAGAGGAGGGCCAAAAGCTTTTGTCAATAGTAGTTCACCTACTGCATTTTTACTAACATTATACAATAACAAATCTCACTAAATGTTGGAGGGGGCCCCTCGAGGATCCAAGCCCCCCAGGCCCCCACATCTCCAGCTATGCCCCTTCACACACCCATCAAGCTTTTGTTTTACAATCTGTTATTTCCTTTCATGAACATTGTTCCAGATTGAACCAATTTAAAGCTCTAATTCCAAAATAAGTGTAACTATAAACTATTAATTGCATATTAACATGAACAGTTTCTACTTGGATGACATCAATAATGACACTCTTATATTTAAACTAGAGCCAGACCTTCCAAGTCTCATGCATTCTGTGTAAGACACATGCCATTTTGATACATTCTCAAACTCGCAAGCATTATATAAAAGAATCATATTTTTTTAGATTTATTAAATTGGTTTAGATTTTTGATAAGAATCTTCTTAGATGAGAGAGGTAAACTCGATGGTGAAATTGGAATATATCCTTGTAATATATTCTTGAATACATTTTACTCCTGATTGTAACTTTGATCTAAGAGGAGAGAGTTTAATATTTTAAGAGATCACATACAAAACTTTTGCAACATGTTTCAAATAGACTTCTAGACAACAATTAAATTCTGTAGCTGATATGCCCTGAAATGCAATTTTAGCCAATCTTGAACACATAATTTTCAAAGTTTTCTGGTGGAGCATGTTCCTCATACACCCCCGCCCAATGTTTCTCACTTATTCTTAACATTGAAACTTGGCAGGTATATAGATATATTGATTTTATGAACACCAAGATCACTTTTCTTACCACTGTACTATTACATGGTAACAAAATAAGGTATGAAATTAAAGATTAATAAAATGTTTAAATAAATATTGATAAACTGATTAAAAAATAACATATGGGCAGATTGAAAAAAAAGAAAATGGTAGTTGAATTAGTGTAGACCCTTATTTCTATAAACAGCACAACTTTTCAGCCATGCAAACTTGAGTTTTCATCTGTTGGCAGATTTCATAAATGAATTCCAATGAGTAGGTAAAGGAGGGTTAGGACATTTAGTTGAAGTTATGAAAATCAAACTCTGCAGCCTTTTCCTGTCTGCTCGTTTTTCCTTCCATAATTCTCTCTCTCCCCCTCTCTTCCTGGCCTTGGTATCATTGACTTGCATCTGACTTTTTTGATAAACACTCTGGGCAGCCATCTTTAATAAGTTAAATGTAGCTGACATGCTATTTTTTGCACCAAAACTATCAGTCTCTAAGCTGTACAAGTTGAGAAGGTTTTGACTGGATCAATTTAATTTTAACTGAATTTATTGATTAGTTTTGTATTATCTGTGTTTATTTTGTGATTTTTAGTTAAAAGTAAAAAAAATAGTTAAATATCCTTTGTATATAATATAACCAAAACTGACAGCTGTGAGAAAAGGTTTTGCTATGGTTTGAACCAAAAGTTTCTTAATTCTAAATTAAGAAACTTTATGCGGATGTGCTCATTGTGTAGTAGTAATTAGCTAGCTAGTCTGAGACTTATTACTATAGTAATTTTGATCCACATTGGGTACCCAACACTTGTGGCCTTATGCCAGAGTAAGAAGCCTCATTAGGTAAAAATCCAGGCTTTATTATTGAGCCATCTCTCAGAATTATTTTATCTTTCAGTTAATGGCTTCAAGAAGTATAATGGTAAATGAGTACAACCTATTGGGCATTAAAATTCTGATTTCTAGCTTAGAAATCTATCATTCAAAGTACTGATATGAAAAGAAACAGGTCTGGTTAGTCATTCAATAGAAACTGTCATGTGACCAACATATTTTGGCACCATGCCAGTATTTGGAGGTGATCAATTAGAAAATTGGTAAAAAATTATTTCTCTCGCGTTTTGTTGAGCGGTGATCACTAAAACAGTCAGAATTTTCAAACAACAAGCGTGAATGCTGCCGGACACAAACTAAAGGAGTAATTTAGCATAAATTTACATTGTAAATTTAACCTCCCCACTAAAAACCTGTTTTGGGGGAAAATTTTCAAAAAGCAAAAATGTTTTTTCTAGACATAATAAGGAGTAAAGGTTTAAATTTTCATCCTCTAGCTCCAATGGAGCAACTCCAATGCAACCCATACATACATAGCCAGCCAGACAGACCAACTTAAAAACTGAAGAAACCTATGTTGATGTTGACAGTTTTGGCTGACTGTTTCTAATTTACTACCTACTAAGTATTAAATTGACTCCTATGGATTGATGGTGGTAAAAATAAAAATTCTTTTCTTGTAGTGATTTCTCATAAAGTTATTAGCCCTAGAGTATTTATCAGAAACTTTATGCTCTTGCTAATAGCCTAATCACTGAGCAAATACTTTGATTCAATACTTAATCTGCTTAAGGATATCAAATCTAGCAAACAAAAAATAAGAGAATATGAAAAATGCATTATTGGTCTTTGCCATCCTTAAATATCTACTAATGTAATTGATGCTGATTATAGTCCTGAATGTTGAAAATCAGAATCCATAAAGGCTAGCCAAAATTCTGTTTAATGATATGAATTTTATGAAAATTGATTGAATAGTTTTATATTTTCAGGATTTTGACCTTTCGGGAGTGTGGTTTTCAGAATTTCAACCTTAAAGGATTTTGATATTTTGGGGGTAGTCTCGGCCGGAATTTGAACTCATCAGCACAGAAAATGGAATAGGTGAGCTAACTGTTACACCACTCCGACCTCCACTGATAGACTATGGAAACACTCTGGAGCTGTTTATATAATTTGATTATCCCGGAGAGATTTGTTAACTGTTAAATTCATAAACTGCTTGTAATGGACAGTGGAAGTCTTCAATGAATAGAATTAAAAATAATGGAACTCTTCTGAGAATTGCATAAAAAAATTCACTTAATGGTCAAAGGGAGATAATTTTAATCAGTTATTTCCCTTGATATTGACAATCTTTTTTTAATATGAATATAAAGGTTAATAATACAAAGAAAAACATTGTTTTTTTTATTGGACTGTTTTTTTTTTGAGTTCGTAGAACTAAATCATGAGCCAGGATCAGTGAGTCATCAGATATACAATAAACTAGTTGTGCACTTGAATCAAACAAGCCAAGTAAACATTTAATCTGTAAGGCAATCTACCAGATCTCTGGGTGAAAAAAAATAAGCAGAAACAAACTCTCTGTAAAGTTGTACAAATAAGATTGGAACCCTCAGAGCTTTTAACTGTGCGTCTGTTGGCAAACGGTATAAGTTGTCAATAAATCGACTTGTAGATCAAGAAAAGACACTGATAGAGAAGATTAGAGAACAGAACGTGAGTAAAGAAAAATACTAAGTTTGGACTATTATCTTATATATGGGTGGGGTTGACGTGATGCAGAAGGGGGAGGAGAAAGAAGTGATTTCAGGGGTATCAAATGACCCGTCTTATTTTCTTGTTCTCACCCTACAGTTCATCTCTGAGGATTACCTCCCAGGAAGAATAGAACAGTTTCCTTTTTTAAAAGAAAAGGAAAAGAATTCTCATTGACTCGGCAGGCCCGTACCAAAGGAAAAAAAGGGGGGGGGGGGGGTAACCAATCTTGGAAATTCAGAGATTTTGGGGTAATTCACGCGCAAGAATGGCTATTAATTGCATAATTCATTTCAAAATGGTTTATTCTTATTTTCATATTTTGTTTTCTTCTTAATCTTTGAAAAGTTGGGTCAAAATATTTGAGAATGAATTTTTGTTAAAATCTAACCAGTTAATTTGTTTGTGTCTTTATGTGTGTAAGGCAGAAAGAATGAAGACTAGCATTCCAAGGGAAATTATGAATCACCATCAACCATATATGCTATGTTGGGGGGTGATCAATTAAAAAGTTGGAAAAAAGAGGTGAACAATGAATAAGTTACTTCTCTTGCCTTTTGTTGGGCTGATCACTAAAAAACGGTTTGAATTTTCAAAAAAAAAAACAAGCGGGCACAAACTAGTGTCCAACTTAGCATAAAATGATATTGCATATTGAACTCCCACTAAAAACCTATTTTGGAGGGGAATTTAAAAAAACAAAACATTTTCCCTACTCATTGAGGGGAGTATGTGTGCAACATTTCAAGTGTCTACTATGAATGGTTAGGGCTGGGAAAAGTCCGGATACCTAGATAGATACATATAAATGTCAGAACAGTTGAGTTGTTTTGTTTGTGTAGATTTTATTAAAATATTACCAGTTAATTTGTGTGTGGGCAGAAAAAAAACAAGAAATTCTTGTCTGTGAGAGGGAAAGAACAAGTGCTTAGCAAGGTTTCAGAAAAAGAGTGTTCTACGTTTGAGTAGCTGTCAAAGAGACAAGTTGAGAAGCTGTAATAGAAAGAGTTGAGATTGAATGTTCAGAGAAAGTTTTCCTTTCTTGTCTGTCTATGTGAGAGCAACTGATTGACTATGAGATAGTGAGGAAAAGATAAAGCACATTTTTTTTATAGCAGAGAAATTATTGTGGATTTACAAGTAACCATAGATGATAGCACAGAACCTAAGACTTGTACCAAATCTATGGGCTTATGGATATTTACTAAGCTTGGTTTAGTCTGAGGAGGTTCGGGTGGCCTAACAGTTAACGGTATGGCAAATGGAATTGGCAAACAGAGTTTAAACTCCAGCTGGGACAGTTTGTATTCACTTCTTACTAATGCCCTTGGGAAAGGCCTGAATCTACCCCCCCCCCCAAGTTATGGGTAAATAGGTGGAGCCCTTTAACCCTGTAAACAGGGTTGCCAGATTAGTTTTCTCAAAATCGGACACGAGTGTTCCAAAACTCGGACAACCCTGCTCCAAATTCAGTCAAATTCAGACAGAAAAAAATTGATGGCTAAAATAGCTAATAGTGGCTAAAAGTAGCTAGATTATTATCGCAATAATGAACATAAATAGCTAAAAGTGGCTAGGACTGAGATCCAAAAACAATTTCTTATGTCTAAATGCAACAAACAATATCTAAATTTAGATATAAAATATCAAAGTTGGCAACGCTGAGTGGGGCCTTAAATCTGACAATTTTGGATGTCCGATTTTTTAAGATTTTTAATTGGACATACAGGGCGGAAAAAATGAACACAATGTCCGAATTCCGACATATCTGGTAAGGCAGTCCATATGACTATGTGCTTATAGATTGATTGAAATCAAGAAACAACTAGGGTTTTAGTTCCAGAGATACAGAAGATGATTAAAGTTAGAAAGATCAGAAGGTCTATCATTGAGCTGAGCAAGTTGGATTCCAAGAATTTAATCTTTTTCAAACTATTGCCAAGAAGAAGAATACAAAAGGCAAAGAAAAAAAGAATGAAAGCCAAAGAAGAGGAAAGAAGAAAAAAACATAATGGAAGAAGAATGGAAAGAAAGAGATGAACATAAAGAGAAAACATAATGGAATGAGAAAAAAAAAAATGAACCTTTGAGAAGTTGAAAAGGAAAAAAAGCGGGGAAAACACTTCTTATAAAAAGACAAATGAGATTGAAATTTAAAAAAGACCATAGAAAAGAATGATCAAAACAATCTAATACAGGCATACCCCGTGACAACTCAGCCTAACATACAATCATCACTATTTTTTGGTCTGGGAATGCTCAAAACTTCTTTTCATATAAATTAATGGTAATTGCTTCTTCGCCATTTTAGGATTCAGGAAAATTGATTAGGCAAACAGTTCAAATTCTGATCAAGACTTTATACAACTTTCACACTAATGCCTTTAAAGAAGGCATGAATTCAACTCTCCCTGTGCTGTCTCATTACTAGTCAACTTGACCATGGTCTTGTCAGTGTATGTCACACAATAGTAGACTATTCAGGGATCCTTACCTGCTTCTGGTACCATGTAACCCACTATTACCTGATGCATGATACTTGGATAGGCATTGCCAAGTATCTCCTGTTATTACCGAAATATCCTAAAGGACAGGATGTAAGACCCTGATAGCCCAGTCAAGAATGGCACCCTGGCAACCTCATCCAGTTGTGGGATAAATATAATACTAGTAAAATCTTCAATACTCCTCTAATATAGATATTTATCAGGAAAGAACAAGCTGAAGCAACTGAGATGGAAATGAAGAGAATTACAGTGACAAACCGGGTGAGGATAGAAAAAAATAGAGATAAGAAAATATGCTGTGCATCTACATGTTGGTTAATCCAGACACAGAACTTCATAAATAACAGAACTGTTACAGACATGACATAAAAATAATCTCAATTTCCTGAGATTAATTCAAACTTTCTGAAGACAACTTATTAAGAATGCAAATATAACTAGAGACCAGATACCTCTACCAATGTTGTTTACTAACTAAAAAACTGAATGCCCTTCCACAAAATTTAATTGAAATTAATTGAGAACCTTTGGATCCACCCCATAATTTAATCACTACTTCCTTGGCCCACCCTTCTATAAAATTTCATTGAAATTCATTCAGAACTATGGACAGACAGCCAACTACTGGTGATATTGTATTTTTGGGGGATATATAGCTATGATGTAGGGAAGTAAGTGTGCATGGATCTGCCCCCAAATTTAATCATTTTTTCTGTAGCCTATTGCCCACCCCATCACAAAATTTCATTAAAATTCATTGAGAACTTTGAGATATCTTGTTGGCAGACAGACAAATGGAAAGACAGACGGAAAGACACAGGGTAATACATACACGCCTGCAACTTCAATGGCACAGGTAATTAATACATGTAAGATTCAAGAGAACTATATTGCATTTAAGAGAAATTCTGTGTTATCTCAGAAATAACAAATATCAACAAGCTGGAATAAGAGCAGGTGTGGGGATCAAACTAAGAACAATATATGCTTGTCTTAAATTCCAGACTGAGGAAATAGCTCAGTAATTACATCCTAGGACAAGAGTGTGAAATATCATCTTTAATTTTATTATTAGATTAATTGTCAATCATTGATTTTTGACTAGTATTTCTTTCATCTTAATTTCAGTCGTCTTTTTATCACTACTCATACTGTCATTCTATGGCCATTAGTAATTAAGATGAAATTAAGATGAAATATTAGTAAAATAATAACTAGCATTCCAAGGGAAATTATGAATCACTATCACCCATATATGCTGTGTTGGAGGTGATCAATAAAAAAGTTGGGCTGTGATCACTAAAAATGTCTGAACTTTCAAAAAAACAAGCAGGCACAAACTAGTGACCAATTTAGCATAAGCTTACATTGAAAATTGAACCCCCCACTAAAACCCTATTTTGGAGGGGAATTTTCAAAAAACAAAATAAAGCATTTTCCCTACTCATTGAGGGGAGTGTGTGTACAAAATTTCAAGTTTCTACTATGAACAGTTAGGGCTGGGCAAAATCCAGATATATAGATACATATAAATGTGTGAACACATGAATAACCTAAACCGTTGGTAGCACTAGCAGTGATTAATAATAATACTAAGAGTGTGCTAGTTTGTTTAAATTGGAATGGTTATGGAAATTAATCCTGAATAATCTCTTAATTCATTTTAAACCTGAATTAAATGAATTTGACACATTTGATAAAGTTATAATTTTAAGTGATATTTTTAAAATTTGACATGACAGTTTAATTTTAGTGAATAATGAAATTTATTTCTCAGTGGAAAGTTATCCATGTTTATGAGGAAAAAACAAACAGAAGCTGTCAACAAAACTTTTATTTCCGTTGTGGATCTGTGGCAAGGAATCTTTTGTCTCTTATTTGCTATACAATTGCTCTTCATTAACTTAAATGTGTCAAATGAACTTTCTCATTAGTTAATTACTATTTAATGAGAAACAGTCTAGCTTTTCAGCAATTCTTGTTGTCACAGTATTGACAAATTTGAAAAAGACATCTGTTTTCTAGTGTTGAAAGTAGCTATGGAGAAGAACCTGGGACATTTTCTTCACTTTATCACCCACCAGAATGGATTACGATTGGATTATCACTCATAAGATCCATCAACTGATTCATTAGGAGAAATCAATTAAGAAACAGAGGTTAGTAATTTGGTCAATAATTAATAGTAATTATTAATAGTAATTTCAGTCAATGTCAAACAGCCATTATTAATCAAATTAACATTCTATACATTTTTACACTTCATTATTTGTGTTGCTTTTTATTACAGCACTTTTAGTTGCCCTTCAAGTTAAATTGCATGAATTCAGAACAAAGAATTAACCTTGTCCAAAGCTAATTCACATGCCATACCATGCGAACGAATAGCAATGCCTGTACTATCGTGTTTCTAACTTCTCATATACTGCTTTCATATGCCACTTTGTTGACTATTGAATAGTAATAGTACTTGTTGTCCAAGATTAAATATTTTGTTACAATTTAACTTGAAAGCTGAAGAATATATTAGCTAATATTGTTATTATAAAAAGTAACAAAAATGAAATAATAGTTTTTAAATGTGGAATACTGAAACTACTTCATCTCAGAACCTCGGACAAGTATCACTGAATATTCTAAAGGAATATGAATGGTTTTATGAATATCAAGGATAGGTAAAATGGAGTTGTACTTGAAGCTTATTAAACTGGTTTGATTTCAAGAACATTTTTTTTTCTATTTATCCAACATAAGTTTCTTAGGTAATAATTGTTTCCAACATTAATATCTCCATTTTAATAATCATGTAGATATTCACAAATAGCTTGCTCATCACCCACAGACAAAATATATAACTTTATTGAGTATTCTCACCATACTTAACTTCATATTGGATTAAACATGGTTATGGCCAAAATATTACCTATCAAGGCCTTTAAAGAACCAAAAAGACTAAAATAAAATCTTAAAAACACATTCGCCAAAATTAGATGAGAGGAAACTTTTCTGGAAACAAATTAACAGTTAAAAGATTTTTCTATACAGTCTAAAAGTTTTTTTCAAGTACATGACAAAAGTTAAATAGACACCTCCATTTACAAACAAAATCATTTATTCTATGATCTAAACCAAGGGTCCCTACCCTTTTTTTACACGGCAGACTGGTTCAATATTGACAATATTCTTACAGACCGGATGATTGGAGGGGGCGAGGAGATGGATTTAATCATGACCGGAATATAGGTGATCAGTCACTTATAAGTGGCTAATACTCTCAATTTCATTTCTAAAAGGGTTTATGTAATGAATTTAGTATTAAGATCCAAGGAAAATAATTAGTTTTTTTTATCATATCGCTTCCTCACGGCCTGGTAGCGGTTCGGTGGTTGGTGGCTACTGATCTAAACAATTCAAAAATATTTTCTCATACAAATTAAAATGGTGGATTTCCATTAGCAAATTTGAAACTTTTTTATTCAGACTGCATTTAAAACTTGAAGCAAATCTTTTGTTGAAGGTTTCCTAGACATTTTTATGACCAGACATATTCGATATGATTCATGTCAGAAGACATGAAGGTGATTTAAAATCGTTTTAGAGCTGCCATTCTCAAATCTTATGTATGGTATGGAGCTCTTATCCACCGTATTTTTGTACAAATAACCATCGGTAAATATTGGAATGAGTCCTTCTAGCTGAATAGATATGTATTTCTTGGCTAAAATTTATGAGAAATTTTGAATTTTGTGGTCTGGAGTTGAAACAAAAACAATCCTTTTAACTCTTTCCTCCCTGATAATGCATCATTGCTTTGATAATTGATATTGAAAATAAACAACAAATTTTGTTTAAAGTGTGATAAAAAATTTACTAAAATAATTTTCTAAAAAAATATGTTTAAATTTAAATCATATACAAATTTAAATCATAACAATGCCAATCAATCGATAATAATACCTTTTTCAATTAACTTTTCCATGGTTTTATTTCACCGGACTTGGAAACGATACATTGGGAATAATCACTGAGAATTTAGAAAGCGTACATTTAATATTAAAAGAAATATAGCAATTTATTTACTGCCCATTGTATTTTTTTGTTCAGCAACAGGCTGTTAAATTAGTTTTGGCACGCAAGGCACAGTTAGAGAAGGCAGTCGGGAAACTAATCAAACATGGCTGCCAGGGAGGAAAGAGTTAAGAGAAAAATAAATTCCATAACTTTTGGCTAAAAATAATATACCAGCAGAGTTAGCTTCAGAATAAATAGATACATAAAATCACTAAGAGATTAAGTAAGGGAATTTAATAATTGTACCATAATCTTGACCAAGTAGATAAAAAGGAGTATTTATGAGCAACTATTTAGTATGAAAAAGGATAATTGAATTTTTTGTGACCAATATCTTTTTCAAGGTTACTTTTGAAAGAATTCATATTCTTCAATGTGATGGTTGCTTGGAAAAAGAGAATTGATACTGGTTAAAAGGCTGGATTTTAAAAATACATTTCTTTAATATGTCAGTGTCAGTTATGCAGACAATAAGAACAATGCTAATCTATGTAATTATAAATACTGTATTTGCTGGCATAGAAGTCGACGTTTTAAGAAAAAAAAACAATGCTAATCCACGTAATTATAAATACTGTATTTGCTGGCATAGAAGTAGACTTTTTAAGCAAAAAAAAAAAAAAATGATAATCTACAAAAAGGTAATATTTCAATATTTAAAAAAAAGATCTTTTCCAAGTTTTTGCTCTTCCTCAACCAAGATTAATTTAAACTTTGCCAAACAAATTCTACTATCCAATTTCCATTGTTTGCAGAAATCAGACACCTTTCTCACAGCAGGTCTTTGTAGCACAGAAATATGAAAATGAATGAAAACAGCTGCAGTTGGTGTGGGAGTGTAAAACAGATAAACACATAAACACTCTTATCCTGTACAATTAGCCAACGTTATTGCAGTTGAGGCGTAAAATGTCAGCCTTGGAAACAATCTTTGATTGTTAAATGTCAACAGTAAAGAAGAAAAGTAAAAGGGAGACTCAGAACAAAAGAAATAAGAATTGTAATCATCACAAATTATTTAAGCATTCGGTTCTGACTCATTATGTTTAGGGTCAATATTTACTCCTTTTTTTTTTTTAAGTCTTCATATAAACAGCTTCTTTATGTGGAGCTTCCCCAGCTGATATGACACATTTTTTTCCTGAAAAATATTTGATAATTAGGTCCAAAATGTGACAATTAGCTGTGATAGAAAGAAATGACTGTAGAATTGGTGACTTGGACTAGAGCGGTAAGCTATTTAATCCATAAATACTTAGATAATTATAGGGTGGGTACTATCACTTGTAGCGTTGTATCAGGCATGAAATACAGTAAGTATTATGAGTTTTCAGAGTTGTGTCCTCTAGTAAAGAAAAAACAAATCTATATACATTTCAAAA
>VCCN01000353.1:6114620-6125169 GCA_006491835.1 Architeuthis dux | reverse complement strand
GAAGGTCAGCGCCCATCTCCTCACAGAAGTCCCAATACCAAAACCATATCAATTGGAGACTTCTGTCCTCTCTAAAACAGTGGGCACCACCTTACCCAGCCTCTATATATCTACATTCATTATCTCTGATAAATAGAAAGGCACATTCTCAATTTATTCTCGGATCTTCAAAAGTAAGATTTTAACAAGATGTGTGTAACTAGCTTATTATATAAATTTCCAAAAACTCCTTATTTGCTAAAACTTGAACAGACTGAAAAGATTTTGCAACAATTAGACCATGATAATTTTTTGTTGATTAAATTGTTGCAGTTCACTAAAACTTTCCTCATCCTCCACAATAATAATTATCCTGTTTAACTTTAATGTGTTCTTTGAATATATTGGGTCAATCTAGAAGTTCCATTAAAAATAAAAATAAAATTACAAAACGTTTCCATGAAAATATGCATGCAGATTTTATTAAAACATCCAAACAAATAAAATATTAAAATAACAGGGCAAACCTGAAAGTTTATCAACCAAATACATTAAAAACTTAAAACCACTCAAAGAGTACATACCTCCATTAATACTATTGTCACTAAAATTCAAAAGATTTCTGAATCCGCCTCAAAATTTAATCAATTGTTCCTTGGTCCATGACCCATCCTTCTACAAAATGTCATTGAAATTCATTGAGAATTTTTGGAGATATTGTGTGGACAAACAGACAAACGTAACCATTGTCTAACTATGTTGTCAGAGGTAATGATCCACCCTGAAGAATTTATTTTCTTTGATTAGTTTTAAGAAAATTAACTAGCTAATCGTTTTACCATATGTAAATTTTGTTACCAATGCATTTCATAAGAACAACTGAACATCACAATGTAGGTAGGTTTTAACACACTCACCACCACATGACACACATGTGCATCGCCTCCAATACACATGTGAGTCCATTCGATGGCTTTATTCAAGGCAACATAAATAGCTACGGCAATGCACTAGACTAAGTTTCTACCTTGTAGTACTGAGCAGAAGACATACTTATTTTGTTGTGCTATATTTTACACTATCCAGGGTATCAGTGAACATGTTAAAGGCTAATACTTTCTTAGCAAACCAGCAAATATCAAACAAACACAGAACTATTGTTTTAGCCTCCTTGTGACAATAACAACAGAATCATGTAAGCAATCTCTGGCTTCAGAACTGTTTTACCTAACTGGTTAGCTAGCATTTGACAACAAATAGGGAAACTCCTCCGCAGGTAAATTCTTTGCTTAACGCAGATTAGTGAATTCACTTGACCCTTTCAAGATTAATCTATGAAGGTGCTTAATGCCGGAATTTTTAAAACAGCTATCCCAGATGTTGGAATGAAAAAATTATATCAAATGTTATGCTTTTCTTACTTTATATACTTTCAAATAACAATCAATCATATCTATAATATAGAAGGATCACTTTGCAACCTTTTGGCTTAGATCAAAGTGTAGTATCTGTTCTTCG
This sequence comes from Architeuthis dux, assembly GCA_006491835.1. Classification (NCBI taxonomy): domain Eukaryota; kingdom Metazoa; phylum Mollusca; class Cephalopoda; order Oegopsida; family Architeuthidae; genus Architeuthis; species Architeuthis dux. The sequence continues at coordinate 6,123,672 of VCCN01000353.1, read as the reverse complement.
AAACTGCCATGGCCTCGAAGTTCAGAGAACCACGGCCCTTCGGCGGTCCTTGTGGCACCTTTGTTTTTTAATACAGACCCTAATTATCCTTAATTGAATACAAAAGGGAAAATCTGACTAAAAATACTTCAAATTCTCAGAGTTATAGAAAATAAGTTCTTTTATGAGTTCATATCTTATTTGTGTCATTGACAATAAAAAAATAAAGGATTCTCTTATAAAAAACTAAAAAAAGGATATTCTAATACCTAGTTTCCACCACCTCCTTGGAAGTCGGCTCCCTTGGGCATGTATACACTTTCCCACAAAGGATAGCGGCAAGCAGACAAGAGCTCAATTTGCTTTGTGTCTAATTGTCCCAGGGTATTTTCAGGACATGATAAAGTGCTTCCAATGTTTAATTCATTTCTTCTTGTGTGTAGCCACTATGAACACAAACATCAAACTATATAGAATGCTCTCCCAGAGAGATGGCGCAAGATACAACTCTCATAATGAGAATGATTAATTATATTCATCTGAATAATAAATAGATCAGTTCACATCAGACTTTTTCCTTAAGGCCCAACCAGTATTTTTAGATTTTGTTATCAGGTCTGTCTTAAATATTTACAATAGAAATTTGATTATATAAGAGTAGATCCTTTTAACCCAATCCCTATTTAAGAATATGCAAACACTTTATTGTGTATCAGAAGGTGATTCTATTATATAAGTAAATCAGATTAAATCTTTTAAATTCATTTATGAGATGCTACTAAAAAGGTGCAGAGAATTTGAACAGTGAACATATTCAAACTGAATATAGTATGGACTTTTGCAGCTACCCTTTGTGAGGCTCCTTGAGCATGTATATACTATACATGCTCAAGGAGCCTACTTTGAAGACAATGTTAGAGTATGTCATCTTTTTCCATGGTCAAATCCCTGAATTTTAAGGTAGCAACTCCTATTATTGGGACTGAGTCATAAAAATCCAGAATTATTTATTCAAAATATAAGCATAAATAAAATCTTGAACATTAATATATATTTTTTTTTCCTGCTTAGCTTGCTCAACTAAGTAGAGAAGTATAAAAAACAAATTAAAAAAAAAAAAGAAGGAAATACTATAACTACTGCGCAAAATAGAAACATAAAAATCCACAGATGTTGAAATGTAACAATAGAAAATAGAGAGAAATGGAATAACAATGAATTAGAAGATTTTGATGAATGTCTGAGAAGTCTTTCAATCAAATTACAGGTATACCTTGAATAGTGCAGTTAATTCATTCCAAAATTGTCCGCACTGTTCAAGGTCTTATTATAATTTAATGTTTTTTTTCCCAGCTAATACTTAGTTATATCAATGTGTATGGCAATACCTTAACCATACTACATCAAAACACACACTAACCAAAACTGCACTATTCAAGGTATTGCTGTTTAAAACTACCTCAACTGAATGTTGTCTGAGAAGAGGCAGTCTATTACTTATTTTATGTAGGTTATAAAATTGAATCAACTTAGGAGGGATTACAGTCAAACCACAAAGATTAAAACATTATTTAATAAGGAAAATTTGTCTAAGGACTTTAGACAAATCTTCCATGGATAAACTAAATTATAGAGAGACCTCGATTGTCTGAACAAGACGGGCGTGGAGTATTTTGTTCAGATAATCGATTGTTTGGATAACTGATCTGATCATAAAGGAAGTCAAACTGAACACAATTACGAGACCTTGAAATTTTGTCCAGATAATCTGAAATTCGGAAAATTGATGTTCGGTTAATGGAGGTTTCTCTGTATATTGCTTTCACTTATTGCAAACAAAGTAGAACATGGCTTTATAGCAATTTAACCTAAATATAAGTAACACTTCCTTTTGTATTGGCATATAGTCAGTGAGAAAGACTGTCCTTTTGTCACCTGCAACATTTTTTGAATAATTTAGACTTAACGCTATTTATTTTTGCATTGGCATAAAGCCAGTAAGAAACACTGTCTCTTTTCTCCTTTCACAATGGTAATGTAGATTTGCGCATCATTTCTTTTTTTCAGGGACAAGTATTCAGAGAAGGTGGCTGTTTGTTTTCCCACCCACTACAAACCTTGAGAGAAGCCTGAGGAATATTTTTACCAAATCTTCTGTGGAGCTAAAAACTATGAAGTCGAGATGTGAACAAAAGAAGGTTGTCAGGGGATGAAGAGAACTGTATTATTTGGCACTAACAAAAGATGGATGGTTGTTAAAAATCCTTGGTAAGAAAAAAAAAATGTTTTAGAAGTAACTGTCATGCAAATAGTGGACTCATGCAGGCTTCTGCCATCCACGACTGAGAATTGTGATTTGAATGAAGAGTGTTATAGAATTGCAAGTAATGACCATCTCATAAATAATCAGAATGATTTGACCATTTTTGTTGCTGTCATGAATAAAAGTGACCCTACAAACAAAAAAAAAGGTGTTGGTCAATTGCTAAAAGAAGACCTACAAGTTGAGAATGGCAAAAGATTCAACGATATTGCCAAGATGACAAAATGGAGGAAATGATAAATCATCTTCTGTTCCTGTTTTGTAAAGAAATCAAAAGGTCAAGTAGATAGACACACATTACCATAGCCAATAATTATACAAGTAATGCTTTAATATCTGCTGCTAAAAAGATAGACATTTTTATCTGTTGAATGTATTATTGGCTTTCAGAATGAAACAATAAAGTAACCACTATTGAATGAGACATAAGGTCAGGAGTTCAATCCTTACTGCTACCCATTCATAGTATGTAGAATCCAACTTGTTTGTACCTTGATTTTCTCAGAATCCTCGGACATATATATTGTGAGGTTTTTATTACTGCTGGGATATATATATCCTACAGATCTCTTTTAGAAGTCTACTGGGACATTTTAATGCAGACATTAAGAGCCTTAATAGGTTAGTCTTGAAAGTTGTTAATTACCACAACCTCTATGTAGGCAGTGTTGAACACACATGAGTGCTAAAAGGTAATACTTCATTATTTCTAATTTAATCAATCATTTAGACTAGTATTTTCAACCGTGTTGTTTCAGTCAATCAATTTTGGTTAGAAAGCCTACCAGCCAAAATATAGTGATCAAAACAACTAAAGTGAGGATACTAGTCTGAATAATGACAATGATTAACCTCAGAATATCAGACAACAGTTTTACTAAACTGTAGGGAGCTGACAGACTTGCGTGATGCAATGTTTTGCCAAAAAACCTTGCATGAGACATGAAGAATGGGCAGGCTTAATCATTGTGAATGCGACTGCCACATAGTACACAAACTCACTCAATGGACTCAGTCGATTGAGTAACCCTATGGGGCATTCCCAAGTTGAATCAAAACCACACAACCAATTCTCAAGATAAATGGCTGGATACATTCCGTACAGACCTTGTACACGATTCATAATGCTAAGTCGTTTACACACTATTACTCAAAGATGATCAGGATTAGCCAATCAAATATCTTACTTTCAAATTCCTTTAGCACAACATTTCGGCTGATACATTCTTTAGCCTGCCTCGGAAATATGTAGCAGCTGGTCTTTAGAATTTGCTGAGTACATTTTTTCTTCCTTTCACCTAGAATATACCAGTCCAACAAAATTGTGGGAGTGTGTTTTAAGGTCTTGTGTAAGTAAGAAGACAATCGGCAAGATTAGAATTTAGAATGAAGTCTATTATATCTGCACATAAAATCTTTTTTAAAAAATACTAATATGGTTTAAATTTAGCAATAAATTATGAACAAAACTTGGAACACACACACACTGGCTACAAGCAAGGGTTATAGTGAGTATTGACAAAGTTATTCTTCAGATGTACTAATGAGCAATTGTTGTCAAGAGTCCATAAAAGAACCTGTCAGTTGGATCCCGAGATAAAGCATGTCTGGAACTCATCAGGAACAATCTGAAAAACATCATTTCAGACTAGAATTTCTCAATAAACCAGTTGGTGAGTCAGAGTTCACAAAAGTAGGAACTGCCAGCCCACTTTATGGTGATAAATAACAAGAATTGCTCTTTACCAAAGAAAAGATCATTCCTGAAAATGGTTGTTTCCATCATTGTTTTTTTTTTGCAGGACTGAATTTAAAATTTACCTTTCATCATGAAAATAAAATATAACTTACCATAATTAATGGCATATAAGATCCCCCCCCCACACACACACACCTTATTTCAACAGGGAATATTAAGAAAACAATTACTGGGGCCACTTAGCTGAAAATTTCAAGCCAATTGTGCATTTTGTGATAAAAGCATAAAATTTGGTACACATAGCCAACGTCATTCCAAAAAGATTTGGATATGGAGCCATCCTGAATTTTCAATATGTCGCTCATGGCAGCCATTTCAAAATGGCTACCAGTGACAACTGTTTTTAGATCAATTTTCCTATCAGCAATGGATATAATATGATATTGAGGACATAATTAGTTGAATTTTTTGCCATACAAAGTTTTGGCAAATTGCCATTTGGATAATACATGCAAGTCATTGAATATTGAAATTGATCTAAAAACTTGTCACATTTTGATATGGCTCCATATCCAGATTATTTTGGAATGCCTTTGGCTATAAGTGTACCAAATTGTATGCTTTTATCACAAAATGCACAATTATTTGGCTAAGCGGCCCCACTAAATATATTTCCCTGAATTCTTTTCATTTATCACCCAGTTTTTTTTTTAACTGGTCCTCAAGTTCTGGCCAATGTGGGTCTGGATAATGAAGCTTACATTTACCTTTTGAGCCTCAGTGTGTGAGTGTGTGTGTGTGGGGGGGTATATGGTATTTAAATTCCTACTGTATGGTTACTAAACCATCTCCTACACACATTACATTTCTTATCGATCCCTGCCAGGATTAACTAGGCAGGATAGCACTATTTGCTGCTCCTTCCTGGTCAGATAAGGTAATTATGAGTGTTTGTCAAAGTTCTCACTCTTCTCCATCAACCATCATGGCATGCCAGTAATGAGACATTCTGTCAATATATCTGCCAATCTGACAGAGCACAGGGAGAGGTGGATTCATGCCTTTCTAAAGAGTGTTAATGTGAAATGAAACCTCGGCTTTTCATTCATTCTGAAACTTCAATGTGTTACATTTGCAATATACAGAATACCATGCACATATGTGTATCTAAATAATGTGTAGGTGTATATAAAAACACATACAGAGCTATATACACAACATATGCACACAAGAACTCAGGTATTACATATGCTCTTATGCTCTATATGAGATCAAAAATTAATAATTGTTGACATTATTTCATCTAATAAAAATTCAAGATAATATTGCTAGAAGCCATTCCAGTCGCACAATATCGGATCACGGACACATAAATAGGGGTTGAATTATTCATAAGTATTGATACCTGGTCCTTTTGTTGTGCGATTTTATTTTTTTGTTATACAATCTACATACAAGCTATGGCAACTGCTGGTTGGTTGGTTATTTACAGCTTAGAAGCTGTCATAACCCTGGGAATATTCTCACCTTTCTTCTACTAGGCCACAGGATTTGACAGATTAATATGCCACCAATTAATAAGGTCCCAGTAGCCACATGAATGGTGTGGATATGTTGATGACATACAGGGGTGAAAAGGTAGAGTTGGAGGCCTTTCACTGTAGACATTTATTTATGGAAAATAATTCTAATATCAAAGGCAAAAAAAATAAAATAAAACTATATAAGAAACAGTCATCACCTACTGCCATTATGAAAAAAATGCATAATCCAGGTTAGGTTACCTGTAGAAGACTATATCTCAGGTGTAGCTGAGGAGGTTGCTATTTGAAAATGCCCTCTTGGTCCCAAATGGATGGGGGGCCCAAAAGGCTTTATAAATAGTAGTTCATCTACTACATTTCTACTAACAAATCCCACTAAATCTTGGAGGGGGCCCCTCAACCTATGTTGACAGTTTTGGTTGACAGTTTCTAATAACAAAATCTGACTGGGACAAAATATATATCCATCAAAAGTATATGATTTAAGGGCATTTTGACATCTAAGTGGATCATATTCCATTAAGAATCATTTTCTCATGCATGGATGGAGCTTTTCCTGTAGTGTGCCCTATATATTAAACTAGAGTGTTGCCTGTCATATGATGGTGTTTTAATGTTGGGAATATACTTTTGCCTTTGTGGGTAATATCAGGTTTTCTCATTTTGGTCATCCATACTTCAGCTGTCCAATGAGACACTCATAAATGTAATCTGGCTTTCATCACCTATTCAGTAAGAAAAGCTGACAGGTAACAGACACCCGCTGTAAACAAATGTATTTTTCACTATGTTTTAGGTAAAAAGTAAGTAACATTTTTTCAAAATTCAGTTAAGTAATCTTTAAATTAACTAATTTTCATTGAATCCTATTTCTATAATGGCTATTTAATTTTGGGAAGATTTTTAATTGCAGATTTAAAATTTTTCTGTCGCAGACATCAATCATGGTGTAATCAAAGTAATTTTGAATGACAAAAATTGACATTAAAAACAGTCTAAAACCTGCTTTAAGTATGCAAAAGTAACTTTTATTTTTTATGACTAACTTTGTGCTATTTTCCTCCAATTAAAACCAAAATTAAAACTTCATGGAAGATATTTAAATCATTGCAATATATTTTAAGGAGTTTGTTAAAAAGTCCATGATCATTGCTACAATTTGTAATGTTTTTGGTATCTACCTAATTAAGATGAGCAACATATAAATTGTACCATTTTATATTTTGAGGTTATGTATACAAAATATGAAAGGTGTATTTTGTCTACAATCTTACATATAAACAAAAACATATTAATGAATACAACAAAACAATTCTAAAGAGAAAGCTCACCTCACCTCTTACTATTTAATAAGCATAGCTTAGAACAGCACAAGGGGAAATAGAAGGAAGATTGTATTATGTCAATCGTTGAAGTGGGGGGTGGGGTGTCCTGTCAGCCTTCCTTGAAACCAGCATTTGAAATTCTGGCTTTTACCTGGCTTGAATATCGAGCTCTGGCATCCATGATAATTTCAGCCACAAGCCAGGCCAAGGTCACCTTACCTTACCTTCTCATGAGGTCTCAATAAATGAATTAATGATAATATCAGAGTTTGTAAATAAGTTTAAGAAAACTGTTTTTAGCAATCTTTATAGCCTGGTAGATTGGTTATTAGGTATTTACTAAGGCCACAACTGAGAGAACCTGCTGAGAATTGAACTCACAAAGGTCTGCTGGGTGAGTTTTGATCAGTGGAAGCATAGTGAGCCAGGGAAGATATTTAACTCTTAAATTCATGAATTGCTTCATACTGTTCCTAAACACAGTGAAACTCTTCAATGACTAGAATTTAAAAAAATGAAAATCTTTATATGAATTTAAGAGTTTAAAAAAAGGGAAATAATTTGCTTGCAAATCAAAGTTTATACTGTAGCATGAAAAAAAAAATGAAAAATAAATAAATTTCTGACTCTTAAATAATACATTTTACAGTGGTTACTCAAGGCAAATTAAGTAGTATTCTTTATACTATTAGTGGATGGTAACAAGGATTGAACTCTTGATCTTATGATCTCGCATTCAATCTGTATTTAACTGTAGCCAGATTGGATGAAGTTTTGGAAGACTTAACTATGAACTTTTGATTTGATCATTGCCATTCAGAGGACAACAGTTTTCAAAATAATTTCACTCTAAAACATCAACAATTTATGAAAAGTGTTTCTTTCTTGATAATCAGCATCTACCTACCAAGAGAAGTCAATTTGAATAAAACAAATCTGTGACCGAGTTCTGGTTTTACAAACTAAAAGAGTTTGTCATATGATAGGTCAAAATATCAACTCAAAAATAAACAATGGGTGGTTTTAACCTGGTTAGTTTTGTACATTTATTGAGACTCCTGGGGCCGATGTATTTCTATGACTGCTGGGATATATAGTAACTGTCATAAGTATTTGAACAGACAACCATTTCGCTTCTAATCACCTGATTTTGAGAGTTAAAAACAGGAACATTACGCAAGAACCACCAAATCTTTTGCAATCAACATAACAAAGGATGCATTTAGTCTTTTTTTAATAGAATTCAATTGTTAAATCTCATTCCGAATTTTTCAAGGAGATTAAAAAGTGAACTCACATTGCTATATGGAAGAGTTGCCAAACTAGTAAGTTAATTTTGATCCCTCCTGCTCAAAATCCATAATGCCCTCTGCAATCTCAGGAAATAAAAAAACAGATTTTGTGCTTGTTCAAATACTTATAAGCAATATTTTTTTACGTATAAATTATCATCTGGGTTTTTTTTCATTTAATAATTTAATTCTATTAAAAAAAGAAATTTCCAAGAAATTTAGCATTCAGAACGACAAAACATGACTAAATGCATCCCTTGTTATATTGATTTTTAAAAATATTGCTTCTTCTTGCGTAATGTTCCTGTTTTTAATTCTCATACCCAAGTGATAAGTAAAATTGCTGTTTGTCCAAATACTTATGACAGGTACTGTATATGTCCCATAGATCTCTTTCAGAAGTCTACTGGGATGTATGTGTCATGAAAAATGAAGTAAATGAGATTTTCCAGGCTTTTACAACTGCAGACAATGACATCTTCATAGTATGAGATCTACACATAAATTGGTTCACATTACATGACTGAACAAGAAAGATGTGGAGACTATGGGATTTGTCCCAAGGTAAATGTCTAATGAGACAAATGAATCCTATCATGATTTTTGTTCTTAAAGATTTTTATTTAATAAAAGAATAGTTTCTTAACCATTAAATAAAAATTGCATGTTTTAGGATTTTTTATACCCTTTTTAAAAATTTCAGGCATTAAGCACCTTAGAGGTTAGTCTTGGAAGGGTTAATCAGTGATGTTCACTTGTTTAAACTAGAAAGCACTCAAAGCGCGCATACCTCTGCCAATTGAATTGTCACTTAAAGCTGAATGAAAATCAGCTCATATATAGCTACAACCAGAAGGAGTAACTAAACAATTTCTGAATCCACTCTAAAA
>VCCN01000353.1:6103585-6114378 GCA_006491835.1 Architeuthis dux | reverse complement strand
TTCATTGAGAACTTTTGGAGATATTGTGTGGACAGACAGCCATGTGAATACATATACCACTTCCCACTTCATTGGCAGAAATAAATAAAAATGTATAGACATAGACACAAACACATATACATTCCAATTCCCATCAGTTAGTCAGCAGTTAAACATGTTTCAACAGCAATCAACTGTATATAAATGAGGACAATGACATATTTTTATAGAATGCAAATAAAAAATTGTTTACTTGTTCTGAAATATTCATTTAAAATATTATTTTCAGGTTGATATAGGTTATATCATTTATAGCACTGACAAATGTGTTATAAACAGGAATTTTCTTTAGTTTCTTCGTACAAATTAATAAAACACAAACTTGTCAGTGTATGCTACCAGCAGTATATAATTGAGGAAGAGAGGATCCCGCTAATCTTATTTATGCATCATATCATCCGTTAAGATGAAAAGTAAGATAATATTATGATTACAGCTGATTTTATGAGAAAATAGAAACATACACACACATCTGACCACCAAAACCAAGATGAGGCTGTATCAGGCCTGCGTGCTTGGCATGTGTCTTTATGGCAGTGATGCATGGGCCCTGTACTCTCACCAGGAATGCAGACTCAATGATTTCCATTTATGCTGTCTCAAAATGATTCTGGGCATCAACTGGAAGGACCCCATCCCAAACAAGAATGTTCTGGCACAAGCAGGATTATCAAGCTTTTATGCCTTGCTCACCCAAAGGTGCTTGCGATGGCTCTTTCATGTCAGCCCCATTCAGGATGGACGGATACCCAAGGACAGGGCTGGATTAAGACCACAATGGGCCCTACACCAACCATGATTTTGGGGCCCACCAATATCAGATTTTTAAGAAAATGAATATTTTTAATATAATTCATTCAAATTTTGAATAAATAAGAAAATGTTGAAGAAATTGAAGACTTACTATTTAATAAATTCAAATTAGACAATATAAAAAATGTTAATAATATACAATAAATTATATAAATAGTAATAACAGTTATTTACAAATGTTAAAATAAGCGTCTCATAGTATTAACTAAAAAAAGGGGTATTTTACCTATAAAAGAATATTTTTATTCATATGCTAAAATTATTTTATTTATGATTGATATTTTTCTCAAGGGAATAGTGATAAAGTTCTATATTGCTATTTATTTGTGGGCACCCTCAATGTCTTGGCCCTACACCATGGCATATTGGCTAATCAGGATGTGTTGTACAGCAAGCTTGTCACTGGCTCCAGACCTGCAGGAAGGCCTGTTCTTCATTACATCAATGTTTTTAAACAAGACCTGAATGCAGGCAACATCAACCCAGCAGACTGGAAGGCTGTGGTCGCAGACTGCAGCAGATGGAGACTTGCCATCAAGGCAGGTATTCAGACAGGCAAGAAGAGGAGAGAAGACTGGTATAAAGAGTAGAGAGACGGCAGTGACCGCACCTACAGAGCTGGGAATGGTCTACACCTGCACAGTCACAGTGGACGCTGCAGCTCAATCATCAGCTAATCCTTGGCACACATTCCATTGTCTTCCGAGAAAGAGGAAGGCCAACAATATTTGTATCGATGCCAGTGAAACTGTAGTGAAATGTCAATATTTATGGTTTTTAAGAAAATTAGCAGAAAACAGCTTTAGCAGTTAATACGAAGATCGAAACATTGCCGTTTGCTGTCGCTAAATTGCAAATACTTTCTGATATGCCTCCCTTGAACTTTTTGATATTAAATAAAAATTTTTTCTTTAATTCAATTCATAAAAGAGTTCCATTTTTTAAAATTCTATTTACTGTCGGAACATTCTTGCAGGGGCAGCAGAACCCCATAGCTAACTTGGGCATCTATCAGGAGAAGGACACTCCTGTCAAACCTACGACCTATGGGCTCTGCTCCTATTTGCGCACTCCAGTGGTCCATAGGATGTAAATCCTTGGTTTAAAGGGTGGGGTTGACCATGGGCAAGTCGCACTTTACTATAAAACGTCATTGCTCAGGCTGGAGGGTTACTCCACGCACATCTATGGTCCTAATCCTCTGGAAAACACTCCCTGAAAATCTTTGTTCGCAAAGCCAAGCCATTCATTCATATACACATATGAAATAATTTTATATCCAACAGAATATGCTAAGTGTAAAGACATTTTTTATTAGGAACATATTTGCTCAGCACCAATTTGAGGCTGCTTCCAAAGTGGACGAGAGTTCAATTCCCACACGGTGCTTATTTCTTTATTTATTTACACAATTTAGGCCGCTCGTTTCACTACCGGTTCAAATGTTTTTTTCTAGACATAAGGAGTAAATGTTTAAATTTTCAGTCCTGTAACTCCATTGGTGCGGCCTGTACATGTGATACATAGCCAGCCAGCCAGCCAGCCAGCCAGACCAACTTAAAACTTTAGAAACCTTTGTTGACAGTTTTAATCGACGGTTTCTAATATGTATGTACAATTACCTGCGTATATATTATTCTTGTAAACAGAATAGTAGTAGTAGTAGTAGTAGTAGTAGTAAGAGCAAAAAACTAAAAGCAGACAGGTCTGGTTAGTCACTCAATAGAAACTGTCATGTGACCAATGTCTTTTGGCAGTATACCATGTTGGGGGTGATTAATTAAAAAATTTGAAAAGAGGGTGATCAATGAATAAATTACTTCTCTCGCATTTTGTTGGGCAGTGATCACTAAAAAAATTCTGAATTTTCAAGAAGCGAGTGTGAATGCAGCCTGACAGGGATTAATTTAGCATAAAATTACATTGTAAATTGACACCCTCACTAAAAACCTATTATGGGGAGGAATTTATAAAATACAAAATTTTTTCTAGACATAAGGTGAAAATGAAAAAATGTTCAGCCCTCTAGCTCCATTGGAGCGAACTGTACATACAATACATAGTTAGCCAGACTCTTGAAAACTGAAAAAAAGCTATGTTGACGTTTTGGTGACAATTTTGGTTGATGGTTTCTAGCTGCTCTATGCAAACTCCTCACAAAGGTCAGATTTGTGCATGACGTCATCATAACACACAAACGCTGTAATACTGAATGACATTTAAAACTTGAAATTCACAAAACAACTTACATCTATAATCAGTTTTTTTTGCCCAACCATTAAGGTCTTGGATCTTGGCAATAGCTAAATGAATAGCTGAAAACACCCGATCAAAAACCTTTGGACAATTCTTACATACATTAACCACTGACCTATACTCACTTGTATGGAAACAGGAATGGTCAAGTAAAAAAATTCAATAAAATATTCCTTGTTTGTGGACTTTAACCAAATATGTATTAATGAAGGACTACTGCCTAAGCATTCAAACAAACAAACACACAGGTACATCAAGAAATCTGCAGCCTAATGATGAAAAAAAGACGCATTCATTTTACATAACAAATATTTATTTTCAACATAATCTCCTAGTCAATGCACTTAATTCAGTGGTGAAAATTAATCATATAGCTTCAAAGAGTTTTTTTGACAATTGAGCTCCTTGTTTATGTCGAAAAACTTTGAATGTTAACCATTCTACCGGTCAAATTATATTACATTGGCTTACCAGTAGAGCAACATTATTGTCGTTTCCAGTCATTGTTATTTAAGTAAACTCTGGCTAAAACAGAGTGTTCACTCAGCACTACATCATGCCTAAATACACTGCCTATCTGATGCAATACCTGTACAACCAAACACAATGTCGCTCTACCGGTAAGCCAATGATGACAGAAATGTCTTGACATAGTATCATCACATAGATGGAACATAATACAGTGAAAATTTCAGATCAAAATTCAGGCTACAGTTATTGATCCACCCTCATAGAACTCAAAACAGATCTCAGAGATCTTGACAGTATATATACATTTGACTCTCGCATATTCATGATCTAAAATATGGCTTTCTCATACACAAATATCCTAAGTACATACATATACATGAAATTGTGTTTCCTGTTTCAAACACGACCGACCAATAGAACAAAGATTAACATGCACATCTTACAAATGTCAAACATGTATACATTTGAATATATGCACTTAGATGATTTTAGACATCTTTCCTCTTTCTCATGCATACAGATAAATGTTCAAGAGTACTCATTTTTCTTTTTATATTAACACTAGCTGGGATACCCGGCATTGCCTGGGGAAAAAAAAACTCCAAATCTAACAACACTGGAAAGCAAATGATATTTATATATATTTCATGAAATCAAATAAGGGGGAGAGTCAACACACTCACTGAGAGAAAGAAAAATTCACATCCGTGGTTACCTATGACGAATGCAAAGTAAGGGTGCAGTTTAGCATTATAGCTACATTCTAAAGAGATCCCCCTCTTATAAAGCTTTTAAATATTTCCTTTCTCAAAACTGACAAATTTCCAGAAGGTTTGAAGGTCTAAGAGATTGAAAGCACATGAAATTAAAAAGAAAAAAAAAGAAAACTTTTCTCCGTCGGGTTTTGAACTCAGTCCATGATTGTATTCATCTTGTTTCTAAACACTGGTGTATTGTTGCTTTCACTGATTTCTTTAGAAATAAAATAGTTATTTTTCTAATTTTTTTGTTGTTGCAATATTCGATCTAATAATGTGTGATGTAGGTAAATGGAAACCTGCTGATTTTAAATATGCCTTTGGTTTTCATCTGTGATACATAGTTCTTAACTTATAAGCGTACAAACACACTTTACGCGTGCATGTATTTTTGAGGTAAGAGGATACCTCTTACCTCAAAAATACATGCACGCAAGACTTCACAAAGTTGTGTCTAACATACACATAAATGCATTTATACTGGGATCTACCTTAAGATCACACATCGGCAGTTATTTTACGTGGGCATTTATTTGGGGGCCAAGTTTAGATGAAAATTTGGAAGCATCTATGTTTTAATGCTCTTTAGTATAAAAAAAAATCAGACACCTTGAATACGTATATAATAATTAAGACATCAAGTCTGAAATATCTGCCAATTCGTTGTATAAACAAAAGTTGCTTCAAAAGAAAATTAATTCACTGGATGCTTCATTATTGTTGAATGAATTTGAAAACAAACAAACCAGATTATTTATTTATTACAAAAATTAAATTATTTTTTGTGTTTGCATGTACTAAATACAGTCTATATAATATATAGACTGTATTTAGTGTATATATATATATATATATGTTTGGCTCTCATGGCAACTTAAAAAGAAAACACTGTCCTAAGAAGTACCAAATACAATTAATAGGAGTTGCCGATTGATAGTGAAGTGAATAAAAACATGTGAGACATAACTTTTATTGTTTTATTATGCTCAATTTAGCCGTTGTGATGGCCTTTCAATAATGGCCCTGGGCTATTATTTGGTTCATTTTTTCCATCCAAATTTGGCCGTTTTTCCATTTTACCATCCTGGGCGATCTTACGGTAGATCCTGGTATGACTATATTATATACAGATGTTAACCGAGTATTTGTATTCCAAAAACGAACTGACAAAGTAAAACAAATGCATATAAATGTTAATATGCCTACACAAATAAATAATAGTTAATATCCATTAGTTGAAAACTAGAATTTTGTTGAATGAAGTAACAAAGAAATAAACTGATCGAAATGCGTCTCTGAATTACATTATTAATTAATTAAATAAAATACCAAGCCAAATAAAATGAGTTATCTGAAATTAAAACTTCCCCAGGGTATTTATTCTCAGTCTCATGCAAAATTTGGAAATCTACCAAAAGAAATAATCATGCAAAATTTGCTTTAGAGAATAAACAACAATCAGATGGTCAAGCAAATCAAAAAGGATCACAAACTTGAATTTGATTAAAAAGAGATAGACAAATGCAAACAATGTATTGACAGAACATAAACACATTGTTTGCATGTGTCTGTGCGTGGTCCCCAGTCGAGGTTGACTATAGGGGGAACAACTGTTTGCTGCTACTGCCTAGCACAGGATATAAAGGGAATGGCTTGTCCAAATGCTCAGTCACCCACCCTCTTCTCTGTCAACCATTGTGTCATGCCTGTGACAAGACATTTTCTCAAGATATCTGTCAATAAGACAGAATGCAGGGAAAAGTAGATTTATGCCTTTCCCAAAGGCATTTTTGCATAAAAACAGCCTCAGCAGGAATTTGAACTTGGTTCATCAATTCTGCTTTCCATGTCAATAACCAATATGTCACATCTGGTCTTCTATGTAAATCCAGATGCAATAAATAAATAGATTTCATGTTCAATACAATTTTAATGTGTGTGTGTGTGTGTGTGTGTGTGTGTGTATAGAAAGGAAAGAAAAAAACTTACCAAAGCTTTTGCGGATAAAAATTGCAATCTCAGGTAATCTGTCAAATAAGAAAATATTAAAAAAACGTTATTATTATTGCTTAATTTAACTTTTAATAAACAAATTTTAATATGATTTATATCTTCTATACAAAAGTATATGTGTGTGTGTGTGTGTGTGTGTGTGTACTGATATTTGCACTTCTTTGTGATTCAACTACCCAGTTCAGCCTTACCGTCGGAACACTCCTACAAAGGGGCGGCAGACCCCCATAGCTAGCTCACATCTGCCAGGAGAAGGAAACTCCTGTCAAACCTACAACCTTGCTACTATTCGTGCCACCACAGTGGACCATAGTAGCCAAGTCATTCATACTGTTTATAGATTTCTTTCTGAATACGACTGGAGAAATTGATATCAAAGTCCACCTCTACTGCCAATACTTTTTGACTTAGACCAGGCAAGCCACTCAAGAAAACAAAAATAGTACAACTGAATCTTTTAACTCTTTGAGGCACATTTCTTTTTCTTCCACTTTGAACTACTCTGACATCTGTTGATCAGCCTGGGTACTAAACAAAATGGTGGGACATGATATAAATCTCTGTGCTCCTAGATATATGAAGATAAAAAAGGTGGTATTAAAAATTACCCACCTCGCAGATACTAATGCTTCAAAATTTAACCCAAGATGCTTCAAAGAGTTAAGAATTACACATCTAATTTTAAAAAAAATCATTTTTCTATTTTAACCACTTGTAAAAATTGGAAACTTATTGCTGCTTGAGAATAAAATTCAAACAATGATCAACTCTTAATATCATAAACCATTTGATAACACTTCTAATTGACAGTGGAACTTTTCTGTGAATAGAATAAAAAACTAAATTACCTAAAGGTGGCAGGGAGTTAACTTTAATCAGTAGTTATTTCCCTTGATATTAAATTCAAATTTTCATTTATGTATTCATGAGTTAATATATAAATCTTATAGTTATAGATAAGTAGGTTCTCAATATAAAAACACGTAATGAAGGTTTTTTTAAAAAAAACTTTTCCCCCTGTATGCAAGCTTTTGGTTGTTTTGAGTATCTGGTATACTTAAGAGAGCTCAATATATACTACTCATTGCCCCCAAAATGACCAGGAACTGTGTCAACCAATAACGTTCCACTACTTTGGTTAGTCATTTTGTAGTATCTTACCAACTTGCAGACTAGATAAGAGATGTTTATGAAAATTGATCTAAAAAAGTGAAGCACTTTTAAAGTAGTGCCCTTCGCTGACTATCGTTTCAGCCATCCCTGTCTGGGCTCCACATATCAATTTACTACTTAATCGGCCCATTTGCGATAATTGAAATAGACTTAGAGGCAACAAGCACCATTCATTTCACCATTAACTAGGCGGAGAGATGGATTCATACCTTTCCCAAGGGCATTAGTGCAAAGTGAAGAAGCATTTAAAAACTCTAATTTCAAAAACAGTGTGTGTGTATATATATATATCTATCCTGTTCAGCCAAGTAGCTTGACAAAAGAGAGTCGTGCTGGTATGATAGAAGTACATGTCTCTCATATTCAGTAATAGGACATGATTGAAAAGACAATACATCAGGAATTATGTGACCAAAATAAGGACGCATTCATTAACTACTGATACGGGTTTGGCCAGGAAACGCATATATAATTTGCGGCAAATAAAGCATTGACGGAGCACTTCATGCTGAGAGCCTTCTTTATTGCCTTTTGTTTGTGCATAAGTGGTCAGACGATTTGAAATAAGGAAATCTTGTTCCTTGTTCAACCTTCCTCCCTCCATTAGAATTGTGTTTTACTGCTACTACTATTATAGAAGATCACTAGCCATTGCATGTACTTTTAAATGTCTTGTTACTATACATATGTGGTGGGGTGTGAGATATATATATATAAGTGGCCAAACAGATGACTGATGGACATTTGGCCAAATGGACAGACTTATAACCAAATGGACATAACCAGACAGACAGACATATAACCAGACAGATATAACCAGACAGACAGAACCAGACAGACAGAACCAGACAGACAGACAGAACCAGACAGATATAACCAGACAGACATAACCAGACATTTAACAGGCCTTTTTAATTTTGTTTGTTATTTTATTTCCTCTTTGTAATGTAATTGCTTTATAATAAAGACTATAAAAAGATAACATAATCGCATAATAGAGAATTCTGCGTTGCTATGAAAGATGTTAATTGTAATTGGCGAATGTAATGTTAATTGTTTCCGACTATTAACAGGAAATTAAAGAGTATATTTTTTAGTATCGAAAGTGATTTCAATAAAGTTTCCTACCAGTATAACAATAGGGTGGGTCATTCACATTCTCTATTCAAACCCTCTGCCATAAAGTTTCTGACCTGTATATTTTGTATATGCGTTATATACAAAAGAAACAACAAATTTATTCCATACGGTTCATTCAGCTATTTGTGCACTCGGCTAAATGTCCATCGGTGCAATGTCCTTTGGCCAAACATCTGTTGGCCAACTGACCACAAGCCAGATATACATCATGTAATTTCTTATATAAGAAATAGCCCTTGCACAGCCCCAATTCTTTATATAATTTAAAGAGTAAAAAAATAGTCAAAGCTTAAAGCATGCAGGAAATAGAAATATTATTGGATTATAAAAAATTACTTGTTCAAATATAAAATTGAGGTCAGAAAACGTTAGAAAATATTTTTGATCTTGGCTGCCAGTCAGAAAAATTTATTGACAAATTTGATTCAACAGAAATAAATTTGAAAATAACACTTCCTGGACATACATCAAAACTATTCTTGGTGTAAGCAAATCAATACATAATTCTGTTGCAATAAACAGTTATTCTTTTGTCAAGACTATGAACTTAACAATGATTAATGATAAACTTGATACTTGATAATATTTATCTAAAAGATAGGCGATAAAAAACAGGAAATAAATTCACACAATTAACTCTTTCACTCTACTATACTATATTTACTCAGACTAGTGTCCTCTTCTTGGTTGTTATAGTCACAGTGTTTTGGTCTATATACCTTCCGGCCTTCTTCAGGTGTGTTTTGGTAACTTTCTGGGAATTTTGAAGAAAACCCTTTATTCAATCCACTGGGATAGATTGTTCTCATTCTGCTGATATCTCGTATCAATTAATTTGTCCTTGTTGTAACTGGTGCCAGTACAAAGATAAATTGAAAAAAATAATTTCACAAAGAACCAGGTGTCCGGAGGTGAAGGATTGGGGTAGGGTGAAGCTGGAGTCAGAATAATTTGACCATATGACACCAGGGTTAATGAAAAACACGCGTTTAACACACGCATTTCTTTGCCCATATTAAAGAGCCCCGAGACAGACTACATCAACCTTGCAAAAACCAACCTTCGGATCAGTGCACAAATTTCTTCTCAGAAATCACAACACAAGTCATAAGAGTATCTACAACCAGCAAAGGGCGAATTACGTTTTCACGTTGTACTAAAGATTGTCTATGTATATCATGTTGTACTAAGACATTCAGAGAATAAACATTGTTTCTGTACATCAGTAAGAAGCGTCAGACTCTTATACTTCCTCTTTGTTGAACAAGCCAGGCTGTAGTTACACTTGTGATGTCACTTGTCTGCCTCTTCCACTGAACCAGAGCATATGGATTGTGATTGAACTCACGACTGCCAGGTTACTAGATATGCTTAACCAACACTTTTATCCACTCAGAAACTTTGAGCCTTAAACATAATGTTACTTGTCTGCCTCTTCGACTGAACCAGAGTATATGACTTTTTGCACTACCCGTAGTGCAATCAGAAGGTGGAACTTTAGAGTCATAAGCTTAATCCTAATAAATCAGTGTATAATGATAATTCCTTATCTCAGAAATTAACACCATGAACTCTTTTCCTGATGTATGCAACTTTAGTTGAATTTCAAAGCAAATCCTGACTGTGCTTGACTTAACATCAGGATTATGTTCTTGAAATCCTATACCATCATGTCAAACATCAGAAAAGCCAATGCATGGTTTGTTGATGCACCATTACCTGGTCGATTGCATTTTATAATTTCTGTTCAGGGTGACAAGTTTTGTTTTATGGAAAACAGAAGAAATAAAAAATGCATGGTATTAGTGTCTTCAAGCCAGATTAAGCTATACTTGGCAAGGGGCGGAGTGGGCTTGTCATAGTGTAAGGGAGAGAAGTTAGCCTAGTAGATCATTATTACTGTTGCTTTCAACAATTTTCATATGTGAATTTATGAAAAAACACTTTCTACCAAAATTTCAATATCATCTATATATATATATCTAATGGTTCTCAAAGGAGGGCGTCGCCACCAGTAGGGTCCTGAATGTATATCTAGGGGGCCTGGAAAAGCTGAATGAATGAGAATGTTTTTAAGGAGAGCAGCTGCCAAAAATCATAAATGGTGATAAAGACACTGACAGCTTTCTA
>VCCN01000353.1:6067630-6079299 GCA_006491835.1 Architeuthis dux | reverse complement strand
TTTTCAGGACAGTGGCGTAAAAAGTTAGTCTGGAGCCCTGCCGTCTAGGAATACCAGGTGTTGTACGCAACTTCGGACCATGTAGAGAGCCTCCCATGACGATCCCATTGATCCTCCTAAGGAGAAGACCAATCTCTACACTATGCTCATTAACGAAGGCAAAGGCAAGCTGTAGCTCCTCCCTCCCTACTGAACCCTCTGACTTCAAGTGACAAGAAATGAATAAATGAATCACTTCATTTAACAAAACTGACATTCTATATGTTGTTTACATATAGGTTCAAAGACTTACTGATATTTTTGGCAGAGATTATACCTGTACACTTAACATTTATGGGGGAGGAGGGAAGAGAAGCTATGCTTTGATCACAAGGCAAAGAGTCAATTATAGAGTGAACCTGCCACTTTGTGATGGTAATTAGTGCAAGAGGAAACATCACTAATTGAAATCATCATTAAGCAATCAATTGAAATACATTTGAATAGCTTAATTGGTGTCAAAACCTCCACTCTTAGCATAAAAGTTAAAAATCATATCATATAGTAATAAAAATTTGCCTTAAGTGGCTGAGGTAATTTTTCTCAGTGAAAATTGCATTTTACCCCAAGAAAACGGTTCTATGCTTTAGATATTTCACTGGAGCAGGTTTTAAACTATATTTCCAAAGAGTTCCACTAAGTGTTTTGGTTGGCAAAAAGTTAATGGCAAAATGAGACATTGACTGCGTTAGAAATGCGACCTAGAAAAAAATATATAAAGAAAGACTACATTGTGTGCCAGGAACCATTTCATGTATTCACTAGATGGAAAAAATGATTATTTGTCAAAAATAAGGCATGAAAGTATTCAATTACACAAATCAATCACCAAGCCAGTCCAGTTTTTTTTAGAAGCAATGGTCCTGATTACCCACCTTCCTGAAACTCTAAATTAGCCCCAAGGGGAGAATCCCCCCCCCTCGGTTGAGAACCTCTGTTCTAAAGTAAGAGTAAAAGGCATGTAAGGAAAGATTTACATTCCCGTTGTTGATATGTCATTGTTTGCTATACTTATTAAGATCATGAAAATGATACTCATTGAAGATTCAAATTACCATGCTTACATGATTTTATAGAGAAACAGGTCTGGTTAGTCACTCAACAGAAACCGTCACATGACTAATGTCTTTTGGCAGAATATTGTGTTGGGGAGCATCAATTAAACAAATTGGAAAAAGGGGTGAATTTAAAAAAAAAAAAAAAAAAAGTTTGTTCTAGACATAATGAGAAGTAAATGTTGAAATTCCCAGCCTTCTAGCTCCACTGGTGCAGCCTGTATGTGTGATACATACATAGCCAGTCAGCCAACCAGACCGACTTAAAAACTGAAGAAACCTACGTTGACAGTTTTGGTTAAAAAATGGTCCGATGGTGTCCAAGAAGATGGAACAAAATGATTTTGCATTAGAATTATCCGGATAAAAGCCCTAAGTATAACTGTCTCTTCAATTACAAGTTGAAAGTGGATTTGACAAAAATAAAAATTGACAGAAAAATACTGAAAAGTATTCTAGTTTATGTATTGCAGGTTATTCTTAGAAATTAAAAAACAAGATGGTTTACAAATGATTTAAACATAATTGCTAAAATACTGGAAACTGCTTTGGAAAATTGAAATAACATATCTCCCAGAACTTTGAGAGAGAGCCAGAGACAAACAAATATACACAAATCTAAGTATTCACAAATCTAAGTACACACACACACAGGTGCATCCCTACATTCTACAGTTCGACAAATAGATATTAGCTGAATTTTTATCTGAAATTTCCACTGTATAATGCTTGATCTATATGAATAATATATATATTAAGTGCATTGACAAGGAAAGAGATAATGTTGAAAAATAAGTTGATCGTGTAAAATAAATGCTTTTTTCATCATTAGGCTGTGGACTTATGTATCTGTACCTATGCATGCACAAAGAGAAATACAAGCTCTGATATAAATAATTCTTAATTTATTGTATTTTCATGATTTTTGACACAACATGTTCAACAAAGAGAAGCAATAAATTGAAAAGTGAATGAGGAAACAGAATGAACAAATATGAAAGTGAACAGATAAAGACAATGGACTAAGATGGCTGAATGGCATGAGACTAGCAAACAAATGTTTGAAATCATGCAAATGAAGAAAGAAAGAAGAATGAAGAAGATGGACCTGTGCAATAGGATTATCAAATACAAATGTTCATGTACTGAAAATAGTCTTTTACAGGAATGGAAAACATGTTCGAACAGGAAAAAGGAATTGAGAAATACAAGCAGGATTATCAGACGGTTAAAGATTCAATCAGGAAACGATTTTCTGTAGAGAAACATGAGAAATGTGTTTTGAGTCAGGCAATGGACAATGCTCTAAAGCAGGGGTATTCAACCTTTGAACTCACTGCTCACTTTGACATATTTTAAAGAGATTAAAATATGCTACCGCCCACCTAACATAAAAATGAGTTCTTTTCAAAACAAACTACCACCCACTTAATCGCAAATCACCAACTAGTAGGCGGTACCACCCACATTGAAGACCTCTGCTCAAAAGCATACATTGTATATGAAAAACCCTAATTCCATGTCTGCAGCAAAATTATTTCATTGATAATATGGCATTTACTCAGGTGTTTCATTGTTTTTTCTTTAAGGAAGTATTTTGACTCATTTTGAGTAGAAAAATAATAGTTATGGTAACATTAAATTCTAAGAAAAAGGGGGACAGAAAGATCCAACTGGAGACAGAACAAAAAATTAAAAACCAAAATCAACTAGCATTCCAAGGGAAATTATGAATCACTGCAACCTATATATGCTATGTTGGGAGTGATCAATTAAACAATTGGGAAAAAGGGTTGATCAATGAATAAGTTACTTTTCTCGCCTTTTGTTGGGCACTAAAAAGTTAAAATTTTCAAAAACAAGCATGAACACTGCTGGACACAAACTAAGGGACCAATTTAGCATAAACTTATATTGAAAAATTGAGCCACCTCTGAAAAATTTGGGGGCGGAATTTTAAAAAAACAAAAACATTTTTGCTACTCATTGAGGGGAATGTATGTGCAAAATTTCAAGTTTCTACTATGAACAGTTAGGGCTGGGTGAAGTTCAGATACATAGATACATATAAAAGTCAGAACACATGAATAACCTAAACCCAGCAACAGTATTTAAACCAGTGTTGTTGGTAGCAGTGATTAATAAAAAAAAAGATGGTTGCAGAAATCCTAATCAGCTTTAAGGCAGAGCCCTTCAGGAAAATCAGGAGAAAAGAAAAGGAAAAAATATAAACTTCCTTCTGGCAATGAGGATATTCACTAGCTTAGCCAATTACAAGGCCACAATAATGGATAATCCAGTCTATAAAAGACTAGCTTCCTTACAATAGCTTTATGTCAGGTGTCCTTAGTAGATAGTTACTAAGCTGAGCTTATTCTGGTACCAGACCACAAATTGGAAACACCCAGGGCTCCCTATAATGGCCTAGGAAACTAGCTTGTTAACCATATGGCTGACACTCTACCAATCTTCAGGACTGCCGATGCTGGGGTTTCCCCTCCAGATCTGGGGGTTTCACTAACCATCTGGGTTTATATTTTGAAAATAGTTTATAATCTGGGTTTTTTATGCCTCAAATAAATAAATTCTTGAAAATAACTCTTGTTTATATAAATGTGTTTAAAATAACTTTTAAAAATGTTAACTATCTTCAAATAAGCTATTGATAGATTAGTCATACATTAAAAAGGTGTTTGAAATGTATTATACAGGGTGTCCCTAAAGTCTGGACACATAGTTATAAATAGTGATATTTCCTAACTATATTTTTTTGGCCCCACTGATTAAATATGAGTTTGTCGAAAGAAAAACACATTGAAGATGTTATTTATTAATATTTCAATTAAATAAAATGTTCAAATTTGTTTATTGAAAATATGCATTTTGCCTATTTGTCCAGACTTTAGGCACACCCTGTACATGTACTGTTGTAGTACTAGCTATAACCACGCAATGGACAAAAATGTTAGTGGGAAATCAACAAATGACATAAAAAACAACACCAAACTCGCATAAAAGTTAATTCTATCATCAAAATCTTTGTGTCATTAATAATAAATCGTTTATTCTTTCAAAAGGAATTGAAGAATAGGAAGAGTAATTATTGTGATTTACATATAAAAGTAAGTAAAATACACTTATATATCTATTTAAACTTGATTTGGCTTTTTTTCCTTTGAGTCTAGGTTTTTTGCATGCTTGATCTGGGGGTTTCATTAAAATCTCATTGGTAGCCCTTCTAAGCTTAGCATAATCACAATAGTGGGACATGAGTGTCTCACTACTGTGCCTGGGGAAGTGCTTTGAAGGCACAATTGCCATAGGTAGACTATTTTTTTTAATTTAAATTTTTATAACTACTTTTTACCTTCATCTTAAATTTTGTTAGTTGCTTTTTATCGCAACTTTTGCTCAGACCAATTACCCTCCGGAAGTGAGTAATAGCATTGATTGGAAAATAAAGAATAAACCTCGGGTGGGACTCGAATCCACATCCCCTAGCCAGGAGGAGCTCCGTTTAGCCCAGTTTGCTTTACCAATTAAGCCACCGAGACTTAACTGGGAGAAGAAGCTCGAAATAACACCTTTAAACCTAAACTTCTTTCCAATCATTTGTTTACATTTCTGGTAGTTACGGCTGGAGGGTAATCGGTCTGAGCAAAAGTTGCGATAAAATGCAACTAAAAAAATTTAAGATGAAGGTAAAAAGTAGTCATAAAAATTAAAATAATGATTTATAATACTTTGTCTAACAAAAATAAAAACGGAGAGACTATTTTTTTGTTTATATTAAATGGCTGGATACTTTCCAATCTGTTTTATACTACCATAAAATACTAACACTACCATATTATACAACATCACATTACCTAGGTCTGTCAGCCCACTTACTCAAGACATTCTTGAGCTTGTTTACTGTGTGACTGTCGTATACACAATGACCAAGCGAGTTATTCTTCACATCTTGTGCAGAGATTTTTGACAAAACAGTTGACCATCTCACTACAGCAAGTGGCCAACTAAGCATAGCTTTGTCTGACACTGAGCCACAAAAGTGGGGCACCCAGTGAGGCTCAAACTCACTTCACTACCAATGGTCTTTGAGACTAATTTGCTAAGCACTGCTCTACAGCGGACACATACTATTTTGGTAATGTATGTGAAGGAAATAATTATCTAATAAGAACTTCCAATTAGTATAAGGTAATCTAGCTGATATTATATCAGTCCACTGCTGGACAAAGGCCTTTTCCCTCTCCTTCCATAACGACCGCGATTATTCTAATCTCTGCCACATCTTACAGGCAAACTTTTCTATCTCATCCCTCCATCTTGTGTCTGGTCTTTTCCTACTGTGTTTACTGTCCCATGGGCACCAATCTGTTAGTCTTTTTCTCCATGAATTGTCATCTCTTCTTACTAGCCCATCTCCATTTTTGTTGCTTAATTATTTGTATAATATCTTTCACTCTAGTCCCTTTACCATGTTGATCTTTTTCTATCTCTTAGAGTTAATATAAAAAACATTATATTGTAGAAAATTATGTGGTATGCAGAGATTACCAATACACAATTATATATGTATATACAGATATCTATTTTCTACAGGGGGGGGAAATTCAATGTGTCAATGGTGATAAGGCACATGTTAAATGCATTACAAAATGCACAGAGAATAAATGGTCAAATGGGGTGACATTAAATATTAACCAAAACTACAAGAGTGGCTGAAAAACAAAGAAATAGTTCTTTTTGAATGTCTCAATATGTTCATAAATGTTACTGAGTATTTGTTTTCTAATATGACACAATGTGGTGCAAATTGTTATGGCAGTGAAGTGACAGGAAGAATTAAAATATTCTTCTTCAAAGGAAAAACTGACAGAAAATATTTGCTGGTCATGTTCCTCTTGGTTCTTATTAGAGAAAGTGAGAATTGAAACTGAAAGTGAAAGTAAGTTTTTCATTTTAGGAGAGGTTCGCTACAATATAAACTAGTATTCCAAGAGAAATTATGAATCACTGCCACCCATATATGTTGTGTTGGGGGTGATCAATTAAAAAGTTGGAAAAAAGGGGCGATCAATGAATAAGTTATTTTTTTCGCCTTTTGTTGAGCTGTGATCACTAAAAAAGGCCTGAATTTTCAAAAAAACAAGCGGGCACAAACTAGTGACCAATTTAGCATAAACCTACATTGCATATTGAACCCCACTCAAAAAAATCTATTATGGGGGGGGGGGGATTTTAAAAAAACAAAAGATTTTTCCTACTTTCCGAGGGGAGTGTATGCGCAAAATTTCAATTTCTACTATTAATGGTTACAGCTGGGCGAAGTCCGGATACATAGATACATACATGTCAGAACACTCGAATAAGCTAAATCCAGCAATAAATCAGTGCTGTGGATAGCAGTGATTAATATATACACAAACTCATTACATATCTATGCAACATGTATATAAATATATATAAATACATGTAAATAATCATGGTCTAGTTCAGCTGTTATAGGTATTTACTAAGTTTAGCTTAGTCTAGCACAAGGCCACAAAATTGGGACACCTAGTGAGGAGCAAACTCATAACATAGTAATGGTCTACTAGACTGTATAAATAACAATTACTTTAGTTCTGCTCTTATAAGCAAAAATTGGTATAATTATTTTATTACAAGTTTTACTTATTTACTGTTGCTTTTTATCTCAACATTCTGGTTTGATATTCTTTGATCTATGGAGCAGACAGCTTTGAAGATCAAAAGAAGAAAAAAAAAGATTGTTTTTAAATATAAGAAAAAATAATCCCCATGAATATAAATATATATAAATATAAATTGCTAGCAACAGTACTTTTATGCGACCATTAAATACTGAAACTACCAACAGAGAGTAAAAATTATCAAGTTTACTTTTTGCATTAAGTTTTTTTATTGGTGATTGTATTTTTTACTGAATATAATACAAAGGGCTGCCCACACAAAATTGACTACAACAGCTGCCACTCATATATATGAATGATTATTTGCCAAACATACATCACTGAACAAAATTTGATTTTGTTCAGACAAAATAGCAAAAATAGTCCAGAGAAAGAAAAAAAAACATTTCAAATTATTTTATTGATTTCTTTGTAGGTTGTAATGTAAAAAGGAAAAAAACTGTTTATGCTCTTTGTATCTTTTTGATTGCTTGTTTCTGATTTGAATATATATCTTTGTTTTGCCAACTAATATACAAAAGTTTATACAGGATGTAAGCAAATAAATCAATTTAAAAGCATACAGAAACTTGTCCAGTGTATGTCTATATACATATATATATTAAATGCAAAAGTATCCGATACATTTCGGAAAGTTTATTTTAACATACTTACGCATTTTCAAAATTGATAGAATTTGAACAAAAGATATCTGATTTTTGTATATAACTTTCCAATGTTCATTCTTGTTTCAATATTTTATTGATTTTTGTATTTTTAAAAAATCTTTGGTCCAAATTCTGCCAATTTTGAAGCTGTACAAGGATGTTAAAATGAACCTTTTGAAATGCATTGGATACTTTTTGCACTCACTGTATATATTGTATATAAATGAATAGAAAAAAGTTTCATGAGTGAAAGATTATCAATATACTTGTGGATGTGGGTCTATACAAGTAAACATATATTTAGAGGTACTTATATGAAGTAATCACAAATTTCACATTTGCCAATGTATTGTATGCTAGAGAGTAGAAAAATTGTGAATAGCTAACCTTCCTCCTGAAGAGGGTTTGCCTGGCTTGGAAATCATCATTTAAAATCCTGACTTTTACCATACCTTCACCAACAACTACAAGCAATAAATTCTACTACTAATTCAGTCACTAAGACCACAACTTGACCTTGAAATTATTATGTTCCACTTCTAAATAGCAGCTATAGCAACTCACCTTGGTCAACAAGTTCTTTGTCTAATTAATGATGGAGGCACTTCCAATAATCTACTGATCTAATTGATAGGTCATTGAATGTACTAAACTGACAAACAGGTCAGAGAACATTCCAGGCTTAGGATTACCAGACATTTGTAGTTTCCCTTGAAATTCTTCAAAAGTCAGGATTTTTAGTTTCCATCATTTTCCCCAAAGAAAAAAACAAAATGAAACTGTAATGACGAGAAATACAGGGGTTGTGAGAGAGAGAAAGGAAGGAGGGGGGACCTTGTACGGTGTTGTCAAACTTTGTAGTTTTAGGGCTAGCATGTATTGTCATGTACTGCTTTTTCTTGTCCCTCAGCAGTGGCAGAGTTAAGCCCAACTTCGCCCCCCCACAAAAGTAAAAAGTTTAAACAGTACGTCCAAATTGCGCCCACAGAGCTCAGCCCCACAGTTGCAGGGTCTGTGTTTCCACGCACCCCCTCTGCATACAACCAGGCTGAGAGATAGATAGATAGAGTGAGGATGCCTGTACAGTATTGTCAACCTAGCAGTTTTAGGGATTGCATGTAGTGGCATGTACTGCTTTTTCTTGTTCTTCAGCCACATGCATTACATTTTTTCATATTGCTATTACAATTCTCAATGAGATGTTGAAATTATACCATTTTTTCTTATGGCTGTTTTTACACTATAGCATTTGTTTTTCTTGTTCTGTATTTAAAGCATTTTAGCAATTTTCAGCCATAATTTAGCCACTGTCAGTATATTATTTACGGATGTTGACTTGGGAATGTCCTCTTTTTGGAGTGACCATGACCAGGAACATCCTCTATTTGAAATGTTCAGATATGGCAACCCTACTTAAGCTATCATTTTTCACTTAATGACTATAAGGCAGTAAGTATATTAAAAATTTTTTTAAAATTACTCACCGACTTATTTGTCTTGACTTTCGTGGAACGTAAATTCCAACTGAAAAAAAAAAGAAAAAGACATGGTTAAAATCATTAAATAAAGTGTTGACAAAATTACCAAAATTTGTTCTTAACAGTTTTACAGTTTCAAATGAAGTCGAAATATAAAGATTCAAGTGGAAATAATCTTTTAAAAGTTTATACAAACATTAAGAAGGTTTCTATTTGAACACTAACATTTTGTTACTTGTTTTATTACATAGACTCAATTTATTTTAATACATGTATTTAAATTATCTTTCATTCTTGTAAAGATTTTTTTATGATGTGATCATTATCAAGTTATTGTATATGCTGGTATATAAAACAGACATTTAATTAAAAAAGAATTTTTAAAACTAGGCAATTATTACACTGTAACCAATGTGCTGGTATTATGACTAGGGACTGTCTAATAAAGCTCCATATGGACAGTTAAAGGGCTTGGACGAGTTACAGTGAACAGTAGTCATCCAAATACCCTTGTTAACCATTCAACTTATAATCCTGCATACACAGTAATATCAAACCAAACAGTCTAATTACAGTGCATTCACAATGATAAATAATAATCTAATTAAACTTTAAATTATATTCGAATCATATTACCTCCTACATAGCAAAACTAAATCAACTCAGGCCAAACTTACATTTATAACTATTCAGCAATATTCAAAACATCCTGTTTCTACAGGCGCAAAGAGAAAATATATCCAGCTCTGAGAATAGCTTAGCCACAAAATGGTGGCAGATTCTGACCATTCTGAATCAACAACATGAACAATAAACAAAAAAAGGTTTTGGGCCACTGTTTATGGTTGACTAAGATTACAGGAATTATTTTTCTATATATTACAGGCATTTAATCTCCCTTCTTTAACACCACTAAAAAAGCAATTTGATAAATGGAGAAATAAATTAGTTAAATTGGATCCTGAATCAGGTTTTTCCTCACACACATTAATGTGTGTGTGTGTGTGTGTATATATATATAAAAATAGTTATAACAACCATTTTAATGTATGTATATGAAAATGTGTGTATGTGCGTATATGTTCTAGTGTTTGGGCGAGTATCGGAGAGAGAAAACAGTTCAAGATTTGTGAATTTCTATAATTGAATTTGATACCAGGAAGCCATTAAAAAAAAAAAACATCAGTTATACATAACAACGAACCCAATTTTGTCTTTTTAAAAAGAAATTCAATCTTTTTAAACATTGTGTAGTTAGAAATTTAAGCGATGTATAAATTGTACAAAAAGTTCCATTCATTCTCACAAACACATTTGTTGCTTTCAGACTCCTTTGGCACAAGGCAACATTCAAAAGGATAGAAAAACAAGCAGATTTACTAACAATGGCTTGTGAGTTAAGAAGGATATCACTTGATGGCAGATATTGTGCCAGCATTTTTACAAGAGAGACATTGGTCTGCAAGTCAAAGCTGCAGACCTGAGTAGTGGGTTAGACCTGTACTGAATGCCCCACTAAGTAGCGAGTTTGACCCGTACCAGGGGCCCCACTTCCTTGACCTTGTGCCAAACTAAGCTAAACTTAGTAAATAACTAAAAAGGTATCAAAAGTAGAATCATGGTAGCAAACTAACCCGAGAAATGTTGCTAGTTTGGTGTGTTCGATCCCTACTGGTTGCTCCACCACTACGACCTTATGCCAGACTAAGCAAACTTTGTAATCTTATTTGTAATAACAATATTTGTTGGATAAAATCAATCAGAATACAGGTTTCACCGACTATCCAAAAGTAGAGCGGTCCCACAAAAACTTTTCGGAAGCAAAGAAGCAATTACCATTAATTTAAATGCGGAAAATCTTTGAGCATTCCCAGACGCAAAAAACACTGATGATGGTATGTTCTGTTGAGTTGTTGGAGGTTGGGAGGTACAGGAGACCGAGATGTAGGAGAGGGAGGAAGAGGGTGCACGCTGCCTCTATAACGTGCTGTGCCATAAAGCAAACTTTTCCAAAAGCTTATCTGTACCTATTATCAACTTGTTTTGTCCAGAACAAACATAACTGAAACCAGATAAGAACCACTATGGTGCTATCAAATGACTACTGGTACATTACACACTTGACAAGACACCTGCTTACACTAATATCTGTAGTGGAGGGATGAATTGGAAATTGTTTTCTTGGAAAGGATGCGGACAACATTCCATAATCATGAAACAATTACTGCAATCCAGTCCAGAATCAATTGCAAGGACATTTCATCAACTCTAAGTGAATGGATATTATAACAGTTCAACTCTGTTTTAGTCCGAGATAACCTGATTAGGTTTTGAAGTGAAAGTGAATTTGATCAAATGCTGGCATTAGAACTAGAAATAGAATTTTAATCAATCTAAAAATTATTAACTGTTCATAATTAAACCGTGAGGAATGAGGATTCAAATTGAATTCTACTGAATAAGACCAGGACTAAAATGACAAACAGAAATTGGGGAGGTGGGGGCTTAAACAGAGTAATATTAACAACTAGCATTCCAAGGGAAATTATGAATCACAGCCACCCATATATGCTGTATTGGGTGAGGGGGTGGTGGGGTGATCAATTAAAAAGTTGGGCTGTGATCGCTAAAAAATGTCTGAATTTTCAAAAAACAAACCAGTGACATAAGCTTACATTCAAAATTGAACCCCCTACTAAAATCCTATTTGGAGGGGAATTTTTTAAAAAA
>VCCN01000353.1:6019175-6031613 GCA_006491835.1 Architeuthis dux | reverse complement strand
CCAAACTCTACAGCATTGAAACTTGACAAAAATATGAATATGGTGTTGTCCAAAGATGAGTACAACACTACAACAAAATATTTTTGGCAACAAAGTTTCAATGCTGTAGAGTTTGATCATAAATAATACCTGATAATATCTGTTTTTATTGTGTAATGTTCCAATAGAAATAATAAAATCCAGCTATGTTTGGTTTAGAAAACAATTAACTTTCTATTAAAAAGTGTTAGGGTGTACTTATTTATGGGCGATACTGTAATTCTTTTGTCAGTAATCTGTTCTAGAAATTCAAAAGAATTAACTGATATGAGATATCCCCTAGCATTGCCATCAGAAGGAGAACAATCTACCCCCTTTCCCCCAATAGATTGAATAAAGGGTTTGGTTCAAACTGAATTTAGCTGTGTTCAGAAAAAGAGAAATGAACAAAAGACGTGCATTCAAGACAAAAACCTTCCCAGCTCCCTGCAGGCCCTTATTTCTGGTACCGGAAACAGGGCTAGTTAATGGGGGCTGTTGGGTAGATTCTGCTTTGGTGTGTTTATAGATAGATAGATAGATATAAACATACATATGTAAACATTACCCAGTCAATCTTTTATAACATCTTATTCTTATTTCACCTTCTGTTTGCCACTGCCTATTGTTAGACATGCTATGCTAAACTAAAGCAGTAATTTCTTAATGGTAATCTTTAGTTATTTGGTCCTAAAATACGATTGCAAAAAGTTATCCCCCTTAATGGCTAGATTTTTCCTTTTTTTCATTTCCAGCTAACTTTATAGCTAAAACTAGGGTTAGGGCTATTTGATTCTTTGCAGTATTTATTTTGAGATCGATATCTTAGATTTGAAAAAAAAAGTATCTTTATTATTGTGCCTCTTTGCGCCAAATTATATAAAATATTTACACATCAACTTCTAAACAAATACAAAATTCATAAAAAAAACCATTCAAATGTACATAAATATAAACATCTAGAATTCACAGATCAAACTCTTGAAAATCTTATAGCCAGAATAACAAAATTATTTGAAGCACACATAAAATCTTTAGCTATAAAGTTAGCTGAAAATTAAAAATCTAGCCATTCTTAGCCATCAAGGGGGATAACTTTTGGCAATATTTATGCTATTATATTTTAGGACCAAATAACCAAGGATTACCTTAATAATTAGTGAACCTCATCTTTAACGCTAGAAAGACAAATTTGTCGAGCTCATAATCCTATGCTTAATATTCCGAATCTGAGATTTGCAGAAGACTTTTCTTTGGTGATAGTGTCTGTCAGATTTTGTAAATAGCTTAGCATTATGGCAGGGATGGCATTACAATCTTGAGTTGAACTAAACAAACCCTGCCTTGCCCAACCACATCACACTTGCAGGAATGAACTCCCAGAACTCTCAATATTCCACACTTGAAGCAGTAGTTACTAAAAACCCCAGGGTAGAAGAGTCTCTGGGAAAGAGCACACCCCCTACCCCACATCACAACTTTATGCCAAAATGGTAGACGAACTGAGGCATGAAAGCTGCCCTTCTCCTCCTCTTAGTTTCAAATCTCCCAGTTCCTTGCAGTTGAAATGTTGGAACAGTCATGGCAATGTCATTCCTGTGTTTTGCCCACTAAAAGTATGACCCAGAATGCCAGGAGACGAGAAGAAAACAAATTTTCAGCAGAGTAGAGAAAAAAATAAAATAAAAAATAAAATAAAAATAGAAGGTTTGGTTAGTTATTCAATAGAAACCGTCACTTGACCAGCATCTTTTTGGCAGCATGTTGTGTTGGGGGTTATCAATTAAAAAGTTGGGGAAAAAAAAAAACAAAAGGGGTGATCAATGAAGTTACTTCTCTCGCCTTTTGTTGCATTACAAAAGGTCTGAATTTTCAACAAAAAAAACAAAAAAAAAAACAAAAAAAAACAAACAAGTATGAATGCTGCTGGACACAAACTAAAGGACTAAATTTAGCATAAACCTACATTGTAAATTGAACCCACTCCACCCCCTGGCAGTCTGTGATTAAGTAAGAGACAAATCTGTAGTCGTTTGCCAATTCTGCCAAACCTCTTAATCAATGGTTATTTTACCCGGGTACATGTAAAAGCCTAAACAATTGAATTTTTTTTAAGAAAAAGTTTTCATTGGATTATATATAGAATTTTTTTGTATATAAGATTTAGAGATGTGAGACAATGACATACTGTATATGCTGGTCTATAAGACCAATGCTTTACAAGGACATCTGGAGGATTACCACTAATCCAAGCCCCATAACTGTCTATATCCAACTTCGGTAGACAGCACCCTAGTCATAATACCAGCGCATTGGACGCAGTGTAATAGTTGCTTAGTTTTTATTTTTTTAAATTAAATCACCATCTTTCATACCAACTTATATGGCATGATATTCTAACAAAACCAGTTATATTGTCACTGTCGATAAATGAGCTGCTTACTTTTCAGCTTCTCTTAAAAAGAAAATACTAAATTGTTTCAAGGTAATCAGCCTATTTTGAAAAGGTGGGGCTAGAGGGGACAGTCACCCGTGAGCACAATATTTCCACTGGACTATAATGCATGTTAATTAAGTATGCCCTCCCATAAGATATAGCACAACTGCCCCAACACTCTTTGCCAACAGGCACTGAGAACCCTTGCTATGCCACTGATAACATAAACAAGCCCAGCTAGGCTGTTTGTTGGGGCAGCCATTACCTTGCCATCTTTTCTCAAAAAAGGAAAACATCAATAATTTTCAATTCCTAGACACAATAATATTTCAGAGATGCCCAGCTGTGAGTAGCTTCAAATCTGAACCACAGTTGTCAGGATATCCCAATTTATCTGAATGTCATACTGACAGATCAAGTATTTGTTTCTTAATTTTGAGTGCAAGCTGGAAGGTTAGAATAATCTTTTCCCAGCAGGGAATGGAAGCATGAAGACACTGTGCCATGACATTTGAGTTGAACAATAATAGTAGGGCTTACAACACAGCAAAGAGGAGGGATAAGAAGAAGGAGAAAAATAGAAGATTGATAAAAGAAGAAAAAAACAATAGCGAAAATTGAATGCTGCAGGATAATTGACATTAATTGAACACTTGAGAAAATTACAATCATGCACATATGTAGGTGAGTGTGTGTATATATATATATATCTCATCATCATCAGCTGTTATAAGTCCACTGCTGGACAAAGGCCTTTCCCATCTCCTTCCCTGATGACCTAGATTGTGCTAACCTCTGCCACGTCCTACCGGCAAACTTTTCTATCTCGTCCTTCCATTTTGTGTCTGGTCTTTTCCTATTGCATTTGTTGTCCCATGGGCACCAATTGGTTAGTCCCCCGCCCCCATCTATTGTCATCTCTTCTTGCCAGGTGACCAGCCCATCTCCATTTTTGCTGCTTTATTATTTGTATAATATCCTTCAC
Organism: Architeuthis dux; assembly: GCA_006491835.1. Taxonomy (NCBI): domain Eukaryota; kingdom Metazoa; phylum Mollusca; class Cephalopoda; order Oegopsida; family Architeuthidae; genus Architeuthis; species Architeuthis dux. The sequence continues at coordinate 6,028,173 of VCCN01000353.1, read as the reverse complement.
TCTAGTTCTCCCTCTGATCCATCCAGTTATCCCTAGCATTGCTTTTTTCATGGGTCTCTGTGCGATTCTAAGTTGGTTCTCAGTTCGTTTTGTTAATTTCCATGTTTCGCATCCATAAGTCATGGCTGGTATTATGCAACCATTGTATACTTTATGCTTTAAGTATATTGGCAAGGTGCTCTTCATACCAAATGCTTTCCAACCTATCGTTATGCATCGATAGATATCTATCTCTGGAGTTACAGCTAGCAAGCTAGTCTTGCTAAACCAGTGCTAGTATAGTGAGTTTGATCCTCATGGGGTGCCCTACTGTGCCAGAGTAAGCTAAGTTTAGTAAATATAATTACAAGATTTGGGCTGACCAAAAAGTCATATTGAACTTTGCTTGCTACAAAACAAATGCTGAATGCTTATTTTCACTTTTCGCCTTAAGCAAAAAGTGGTGTAAAGTAAACTTTCAAAACGCAGGGGAGGCTGTATATCATTTTTCAACAACCACACAGCATAAATATAACCTTCCTTCCTGCCAAATGTGAATAAGAAAAATTCAAGATAACTAGAGGGGGGAAAAAAAAAATCCCATTTATCTTCTGCTGGTGAAAATATTCATTCATTTATTCATGATTCTCTTCCAGAAGGAAGAGTGGTAAAAAAAAAAAGCTAGAATGAATAAACAAAAAAGTGTCAAGAATTTCTGCCATTTTTAAAACTGATACTTTCATTCAACTGACTTTAGACTTCATGCTGGGATCTCCTCATTCTGAAGACAAAAATTCTTGGCAGAAGATTTTTTTCCCCTCACCAGAAAAGCAAGAATATTTATTTTTGCAATATTCTCCCCACTGCCAAGACGCCATTGATCAGCGTGGTAGGGTAAGACTCATCATCACCCCTATGTCTGGGAAGTCGCAATGTCCAAAATGGTACATCCAACCAAGGACAGAAGTCTGAAACGGCAGGAGAAGGCGGAAGATCCAGACTTCGAAAGCGTCCCAGCAAAACCTGAGTGGCACACACATAAGGGAACACAAGGATGCATCAAAAGATGGTGATCAGTCAACTTGTCTTCAGAATGAGTATCATTCCATAGTCATATATCGAAAGATATGGAACTTTAAGAAGAAGAATCTCATATTTCAATTTCATTCTTTCAATCCATCAGTTGGCTTTTTAGCTGCTTTCTTTTAAAAAAAAAAAATATTCTTATCTCTTTATTTCTGTTTTCCTTTTTTCTCTTCAGTCTTTTCAACCACTTCTTTTTCTAAGTTTTCTTATCTTCCTCTCCCTTCCTTCCCCCCTCTCCTTTTTAGTATTTTTACTCTTTTTTTCATCAAACTTTTCTCAGCTTGTTTCTCCTTCCCTTTTTAATTTCATTCACTTTTTCCTTCCCTCATTTTCATATTTTGAGTAAGATAAAAGGAAGAAAAATATAAAATGAACAGGTCTAGGTAATCACTCAATAGAAACCGTCATGTGACCAATGTCTTTATGGGCATCATGGGGAGAAGTGGGTTCATGCCTTTCCATTAATTAGTGTAAAGTGAACATAAACAGCCTCAGCCGAAACTAGGTCTGCCAATTCTCTTTTCTGTGCATTGGGGGTGAAACAAGTGTGATCACTGCCGGACAAACTAAGAGTTCAATTTACAATATAGGCTTATGCTAAATTGGTCCCCCACTAAAAACCTATTGGGGAGGGTTAAAAAAGTCTTTTCTAGACATAAGGAGTAAAATGTTAAAATTTTCAGCCTTCTTACTCCATTGGTGCAGCTTGTATGGGCCATACATTATATACATAGCCAGCCCCACTTAAAAACTAGAGAAACCTATGTTTCTAATAGAAAGATGAGGGAAAATGAAGAAAAACAAACTTGGCTCCTCTCAACTTAATCTCCCCTTGTCTACTACTCTTGAAGAGTATTCTCCTTTTCATATCTCTTTCCCCACTGACCCAAGACATTTTTCTTTCCAAAATAAATCTATTATATTCAAGAACCCCATCTATTATCTCTCTAATCAAATATCCAACATATTTCCCCTTTTTTCTTCATTCTCTCCCTGGGAAGTGCAAGTTAGATTCCACCAAACTTATCAGGAAGCAGCGACAAACAAAGAAAATTGCCTCACAGACTGTATTGCTCACCACAATGTTTATTACAATAACAACTGCCCTCACATGAGAAAGAGAGACAAAGACAGATCAAAGGGGTTTCGGGTGAACACCCTAAACCAACACATCACTTCTCAAATGTAATCTACAAAAGACTTAACGCCAACTCCAGACCTGTTTTAAGTGTTTCTGTAGACTCCTTGTGGAGCATAGGGTTGCAACCACTGCTGTTTTCATAGCAAGTGTTTTTATTTTTTATGGGGTGGAGTTGCTAGTCCCATACCCAACCCTCTTTCTTTACTCAGGCTTGGGACCAGCTTTGGCAACTGCCAAGATGTAGGTTTTGACTTTAGTGGCTTTCTCTTCGTTAAACTGCCTTACAGTGCTCAAGGGTTCCGACTGCTCTACTATATACCCATAACTGTAGGGAGAAGTGGGTTCATGCCTTTCCCAAGGGAATTAGTGCAAAGTGAACATAAACAGCCGAAACTAGTCTGCCATTTTTCTTTTCCATGCTGGTAGCTGTTATGCCACTCAGCACCTCCACTTCAGACTATGTTGATCTTTAAGTACTTTTCCAATATTAGGGTATTTTGCTTAGTGCTAAGAGTAATACAAAACAGTGCTTGAAACCTTTTAAACAATAGATAAGTTAAAGATTCAGGAACGTATGATGTGGCCCACTTTTTGGAAAGGTGGACATTCAAGATTTTTTAAAATGGTTGTTTATATTTACTATCTGTGTCATAAGCCGGAGTAATTCCATTATTCAATTTGACACCATGCCAGATTTGCATATATACATATCACTCAAGATAAATAAACATTTACATATTTATTATAAGTGGGCTGTTGCAGGGTAAAACTCCACTCCTACTATTCCAACTGAAGATGATTAATCAACTTTTGTATTGTATAGAAATTTTTAAAAATTATAAAAGTATATTTATATAGAGGTTTGAGGTGATTAATTAGATAATTTAGGCTTAGGGTTAGGGGTATATTTAGGGTTATTCATTGATTAGAGCAATTTTCACTGGTAATAAATGGTATCTTTGCTTGCTTCTTGTATTTTACCACAACCTATGCACGAGTTCATTTTGTCAAACTCCAGGACAAAGTCAGAGTTTACTTTACTTTCCTATGTAACAAGAACAAGAACAATCCTCATAAAAAATAGGGGAGTAAATATGTAAAATCCCCATTACTGTGATTTGAACTCATGACCTAGTGATCGCTAGCCTGGTGTGTTACCACCTGCGCTAAACTGACAAGTCTTACATACCTCCAAAATTTATAGTAGAATTATGCAAGGAAGTAGAAGTAGGAGCAGAGTTTGATTCTGGAGCAACCAGGCTTGTTCCTAAATATTAACACAATAATTCAAACAATGCTTTTACTTCAAATAATATTTTAATTAGAAAATTTTACAGGATAATATTATAAATTATAGAAAGAGTTAAATAAATCAGGTAATATTATCAACTATGACAGATAAAAATAGGGGGGGTGGACATTTAACATTATTGCTTGAACAAAACAAACAAGAAAAATCCAAGAAAAACTACCAAAATCTGACTGGCCTCTTTTTAAACATAATATTTGCCTTAACAATAAAAGCAATTGAATTTGATAGCAGCAATATTTTAAACAATTCTTGGTAATTTTCTTTGGTTATTGTAACTTATATCTTTCATCACAATGTTTTGGTTGTTGAAGAATTGAGGTATTAGAATTATTGTCTGTATTAGATTTCCTCAAACACTTTGAAAGTGATATTTCATAATTCTTAAAGCGAAAGAGAAATACCAAAACACTTGAAGTTGTAGATCAGTGATTAGAGTAATGGTATGTCAATTGACAAGCCAGAACTTGAATTTCCATTCATCAGAATAGAGCAGATCTTGTCAGAGAATGGAGACCATAGATAATACTCAAACACCTTATACCACAAGGACAGAGTAGGGTGGCCATTTGCAAATTTACAAAAAGGAGATTCCAGACTGAAAAGGAGGACTTGGGCTGACTTGTTCTCTGAGATGTGTTGACAATAACTCACGGCTCATCAGTGGCAACTACATATAATAAAAATCCAATAACAGTTGTTATAGCCTTCAGTTCCCACTGTTTCAAGTATATCTGAGGTAATTTATATAAGTCAGATGCCAAAAAGGAGAACACATCAACGGCTGGCTTGAGGTGGCGCTAGACAGAGCACTGAGTGCTCAAAAGCCAGACTGTCTGAGAGATGTGAGAACAGAAGCTCTTGAAGGTTTCTTAAACCCTTGAGAAAAGGGAACATTTATGTTAACAGGATATTAGCCTGAATCAAAATGATTAAGATACCAGACAGGAATTTTTGTTGTTGAATGCTCTCTCATTGATCTTTCTCATTCATTCTCATCACTTATTTACCTACATTGTGTGTCAGGTCAGTAGATATATCTATAATGAAATAATAATAATCATAATTTGAGTTTCCTATTAAATATTTATAAACTTGCCCAATTATATGAACTAACTCACTTATGTCAGTAACAAGCAGCTTCATTAGTGTCAATATGTTTGTAATACAAGGTCTGTCCAGAAAGTATCCAGCTATTTAATATTATGGGAAAAGAAAATAGCCTACCTAGGGCAATTTCTTTGCAATATGCAATAAAGGGGAAGTAATCCTACAAGACAACTTGTTATACTCACAAGTGGCCTTTATAAAACAAAAATAAATAAGGTTGTCTCCCTTGAACACAGTTGCTATAAAATAGAGAAATCTCATTTTGTTTTGGCTCAAAGTGATTATGTTGCTCTTGTAAAAGGTATAAGACTGCCAAAGGTGAAAGCAGTACATGCCAATGTGTCTCATCAACATAGAAATATGTTGTTGACTTGGGCCCAGCCCTGGTTTCATGACTACCAAACAAAACAAGTTCATTGAATACATCAGAGAACAAAACAAGTCTATTATTTGAATATATCAGAGCGCAAAACAATGGGCTTTTGAGAAAATAGGTTAATCTGTTACAGTAATTTTATCTGTCACTAGTCATGGCTGTTTTATCTTTTCAATAAAAATTAAAGTATGATATTTCAAAGGGCTCAGATTCTTTAATATGAGTGAAAATATTTTGATTTCAAGAGACAAGATAGTATATAGTGGATTAAGTTTAAAGTGTTAACCCTTTCAACAATATTTTTGCTAATATTCCTTTTGTATTTTATAGTACGGTCAAATCGTGTTGGACACACTGGTTCTTGTAAGATCAACAAAGTTAAGCACCGTCGAAAGAGAGAGAGAGAAAAATGGTCAAAAATAGCAAAAAGATGGCTGAATATGGTCAACAGGTTTAAGCAAAAATGTGTTAATTTAGCACTTTTTTTGCACTGCCAAAACAAAAAACAGGCCGAATTTAGCACAAAATGTGCTAAATCGACAACACTGGCTGTAAGTAACTGGGGATCAATCACTGGCCGAGTCATACCAAAGACTTTAAAATGGGACTCAATGCCTCTCTGCCAAAGAGTAGGATCGACAATAAGTGGTAGTCAAACCAGGGATAGAATTCACGTCCACCCCAATCCGAAAGGATAGTGAAAAGAATGAAGCGCCTTAGAGTCACCTCCAACTACAGTCGACCACCCACCCATTCAATATTTAATTTCAGTTATGCAAAAAAATGTCAACTCATGTTGCTAAACTCGTGGTGCTTATTACCTCTATTTGCTCATTTTTTTTTTCATAAAGAATTTTCAAAAGTTAAGTGTTTAGGTGAAAAAAAGTATCACTAAAATTTCAATCATGAGTCTGGGGAAGGAATCCAGGTTAAGTATCAACATTCTGGGAGGGTTAAAATGTATTGTCTCCTCATTTGTAGACAGGTTCAAATTACATCAGGCTGCCTTCACTCACAAGAGAGTCTGGTTTCCATTTACATCTGTAAGTATTAGGTTGTTACACATGAAACGTCTTTTTAAAAACATTACATCTTTAAGAATAATGCTAAAAGTGAAAGAGGTAATTGCATTTAAATAGAGGAATAGTTTGTTATTGGAGGTTTCTGTGCAGTGGTGTTTCTAATTCTTAGAAAGTAGGAGCACTTGGGGGCCGAAATGGGGGGGGGGACTCGAAATGCATGTGATGAGAAATCTTCATTTTTATACTTCACCACGTTGATATACACAATATATATGAATGATTTTTAAAATATAAGTATAAGGGGTTTCTCCTTCCCTAGCGATCATCAAATGGGAAGGGAGGTCGTCTCCCCTTTTGTCCACGGCTTCTTGTGCCGAAACACTACATTAAAAGCTGCCATGTTCAAAATTATTATATTTTTACGGCATAGTTTATTTTTATCGAAAATCAGAGATAATCAATCACATATCAGCTATACCCCTACATTAAAGCATATGAAGGGGGGGGCACGGCCCCCTCTGCCCCTCCCTCAGTAGAATCGCCACTGTTTCTGTGCCCTTAACTGCATTCATTATGGTGTCTACCCAAGTTAGACTAATTTTCAATTACAATTTCAAATTAGGACACAATGCTGCTCAAGCTGCTGATAACATCAACAAAGCATTTGGAGTGAACATTACTACAGTGCGAACTGTTCAGCATTGGTTTAGGTCTGGAAATACGGATACTAATAATAAAGCTAGAATTTGGCGCAATCCTGTTCTTAATGATGAAGAATCATTGGCAGCAGTGACCAATCACCCACAAACAATGGTTTGAGTACTTCATGAAGACTTTAGGCAATACGGTTAAAAAGTTGGAAAAATGGCTACATGAACCGAATGAAATGCTCCATGACAGTTCCTGACCCCAACTTCTCAGCTGATTATGTCTAAGCTTAGCAAATTGGGATATGAAATCTTGCAGTATCTGCCATGTTCACCTGACATTTCTCCTAAAGATTATCATCTTTTCAAGCATTTTGAATTTCATAATTAACTATCTCTGTGTGTTCAATTCAGTGACACATTTGTCTGTTATCCCATCTCTTACTCAGCGTCCTAATGTGTCAAAATAGGTCCCATGTCTAGGATAAAGCAACACAGTACCAGGGACACTAATATGCTACCATTTATCTACAACCACCATTTACCTCTCCCCAATAATTGAGGAAGAAGAGAAGGTGGAGTCAGTGCTGCCGAAAGGGTTAACAAGCCTGTCATTACTCTTGCCTTGATGTCACTGGTGCCTCATTTCGAATGACCTTATACACCCTGGAAACGAATGTGTCTGACATTAATAGTAGGGAAAACAGAAGTAGAGGTCAAAGGAAGAGGGGAAATGTAAAAGGAAGTAGGAGTAGAAGTAGAATTGGGACAGAACAAAAGCAAAAATCTTGAGCAAGGAGCTAAGAGTCATAATCAGATAAAGAAAATGGAGGCTCTGTATGGGTTGTACAGCAGTAATCTTAGTTCTGTTTTCTATGCAACAAGTTCTATATTTTGTGCATGTAAAGTGCCTAATATGTTTCTTGGGTCATCTAGGGGGGCATTCTAACAAACAGGGGTGTGTAGATAACGGTCAACTCAACCCATAGGCCAACCTGAAACTGTTCTTTGATTCAGTGATTTTTTTTAAAGCAAAGTTTCAGTGTTGGCGGTGGCATAGATCATGTGGCAGGAGATACAAATTCAGCTTTGGGGTTTGCAAGAATCTTTTTGCCAATATGTCCACTGACAGAAACAAAAAAGACAAGAAAAAAAGTGTAATGAGAGAGATAGAGAGAGAAATATAATATATATATATATATATATATATGACATTTATTAGTTGAGAGCCTATATTTTCCCAGCGCCGGTATGAGCTACTACTAAACGAGCAGCCTAATTCGTAAATGTGAATAAAGAAATGAACTGTGCGGGGGATTGAACCCACATTCACCTTGGAAGCTACTGCTCTAACCGACTGAGCATGGTAGGCAGGAGTTATTTAATCATAGACTTTTGTTGGCTTCGCCATTCTCACGGCCGTATATAGGCACGAATATAGTGTGGCTCTCAATGTCGACTAATATATATATATTATATATATACACACACACACACGAGATGACAGAGACAATACAAAACAGGATATAAAGCAAGAGAAGAAAAAATAAGTAAAAACCAAATTAGGTTTAATTGACATCCACCTGGGTTGAGAGAAAGAAAGAATGGGTAGAAAATGTATTTTTCTAACCTACACCAGAGAAAATAATCGTTTCCAACCACTTACCACATCCTATATAGTGCTTGTTCATGTGCTCTTAATGTTAGAATGTTTTCTATATGGATTGCCCTAATGAAATAATTACCAAATTAAACCAAACTCCCCTCCTCACAATTAAGATCAAAAGACAAAGAAATAAAAAGATTGCGACATTCCAAGAACACTCCAAAATAACACAGGAGGGGGAAAAAAGATCCATGATGGTAAACGTTAGAAAATAAGGTCAGATTTAATAACCATTTATTTTGTGATAGCTCAGTGGTTAGAGCAGCAAAGTGGAGGTCAGGAGGACCATGTCACCCATTCAGAATTCTTTTCTTTTTTTCAATCTTCCACTTGTACTCCAGCATTGGAAGGTGGAGACGGCAGTGGCGTTATTTCTTCCATCTCTTTTATTACTATGCTAGACGAGGTGTTAGATTTTCTCTGGTTTGAGTTCAGAGTTGTCCATCTCCTAGACTGGTTGCCAACTGAGGTTGAAGAGACCAGTCTGTTCTGCTATTTATCCACAGCTAAGAATTTAGTTGGTTTAATAAATTTTCTTTAATGCTCTAATGTCATTAATCTATTGACAAGACAGATTGCAAAAACCAAAACTACTAAGCAATTAGAATCTTTTTCTAATCAAGTAATATATTTTTGGAATAAGTTGCCTAGTCATGTTAAAG
>VCCN01000353.1:5999803-6011941 GCA_006491835.1 Architeuthis dux | reverse complement strand
TTGGCCCCTGCGCATTGTGAAGTCAAAAGAAAGAGAAAATAAATACTGTTAATCATTTCTATCCAAACAGCCCATATGGTGATTATTACCATAAAGACATTTTTCAATTCATCAAAGTCACTTTCAATACTTATCAACACAACCAAGCAAAGTACAATTCAGTATGTGTGTGCATGTGTATTAGACTCAGCACACCCCCAACTAATCTTTTTGGATATCCTTTTCTGTGAAAGAAAAGCTAATGATGACAAACAACAAAAGATTTCTAGAACAAGTGAGGTGTAGTTTTTTGGTACCCAAAGAAGCGTCCCTGGCATTTTCAACCCTTAGAAAGTGAAACAAACTCATCATCACTTTCTCTGAGTATTTATTTTTGTGCTTGATGTGGCATCTCAATATTCTTAATGACTGTCATGGTGTATGAGATTGTACCCAAAACCCTATAATATTGAGTATAACTAATTAAAGAAGGGTTGAATCCCTCAAATAGCAAAAAGATGACTTTGTATGGGTGGAGAAGGTTGAGACAAATTGAGAGATATATATATATATAGATATAGATATATAATAAAAGTCTATAAAGTTTTAACAACTTCTATTACTAATGATTTAACTGTGAAAAACCAAATTCAAAAACTCTGTACCTCTCCGTGCGGCTATCCAACCGTTAAACTTTAACAAAGAGGAAGGAATAGTTCTCTACTGCTACTCAGAGGGTTAATAATTTATACACTGAAATTACAAAACTGTATTTAACTTGAATATATATATTTGTTCATACAACAACTGCTGCAAAAACAGCAGCAGTGCCTCCAACAAAGCCCTTGTTAGATGATGATGTTGGGGTCAGGCATGGCTTCTGGGTCAAAGCATCATTAACACTAACTCAGCAGTATCTCGCGATACCACTACCACTTTGTTCATTTTCCGTCACATTGCAGGAGTACCAGGTCCATACAAATGCGGTGTCTTCCCAATCTTTGATTACCATCAAAGGAGATGGGCTCTGAGTTTACTCAGGTATGTTGAAGCCGAGATGGCAACGAAACTACGACAGAAGGAGTATTAATCGTACAGCCAATCCTCCCCGCCACTAACACAAACAAAAAACAATCACTTCATCGTTAAACATGAAACAAAACTATAAATCTACACACACACACACACACACACACACACACATACACAATGTTTTGTAAGTTCACAAAAATATTCCAGTCATAATTCTTCTCATCTTCCCCTAGTCTCGGACTTAGGCAAATCTGAACAATATAGTATAGCCAGATAAGTGCATCCTCTGTGCATTTTAAGCACCCCACCCACCCATGTTCAAGATGTTGGCGACCATGTTTGATCATGGATGCATCCGGCAGCGAAAATTGGAAGCAAATAAGAGGAAATGAAAAATGGGTTAGGCATATTTACAATGGAACTTGGTCTTGAGAATTGACTTCTGACATTATCATCAACAGGCAGAAATGCCAACATCACAGTACAGTGTTACTGCTCACTGCATATAATCTATATGTGATCATATCAGTAACAGCTGCTTGTCCACCCTATCCCACAACAAGAACACTCTCCAAAAACACCCATTCCACAAAGGCCTATTTGTTTCTGGTTAAATTGAGAAATATACAATATCAACTTTTTAAAAAAAAATTATATTCTTAAAAAAAAAAATAATATATATAAAAATAAAATTGCCACCCTCTAATATGAAACACTAGTTGAAAACCCATCCTACAGGTGGGATTTTCAGCTAGTTCCTGTTGAAGGCATAAATGAGGACTTTGGCCCGAATAAGAGATTACAACTGTTCTTTTTAGGGGTACTTCAATTCAAAACCTCTGGCCACAATGCAACGTTACGACTACTTAAAGGTCACATACAGATAAACAGAATTAGACTTTTAGTTTTATATAGGTAGATAGTTGGAAATCATTATTATCGGGATGGGTGTGAACGCACATACCACACTATTTTCTTTTTTGAATTTCCAAATTTTTTTTTATTTAAAACCTTTCTCTAGGTCCATTGAGTATGCACAACAAATTTGGTTGGGCTGCACCCATATCTAGGTGGTTTCTATAGCATGACAGATAAACAAACACACACTGAAATATATATATATATCCAGTATTACTAAAACTTTTTGTAATCTGTCATACAAACTGATAAGTTTAATGTGAATAAAGTGAAACCATGAAAGAAATTTTAAACTATTCATATAAAGTAATATAAAAGACCTCCAATGCTGTTTTTTGTAGAAACACATGTCAAGTTACATTTCACAACTAGTTTTATATAATAATATAATAGTTGTATTATAACAAATACAAATCATATATAAGAAATCAGATATATGTTGTTGAAAATATTTAATTCGAGTGCTCGACATATGAAAAAGTTAATTTTATAATTAACACTATCATTTGGAGCTAATATTCCATATTGAAACAAATATAACACAGAATAGCTCCCTAGTATATTTTAAAAAACCCAACTCCACAAAGAAAAAGTGGGAACAAAAAGTAAGGAGAGGAAAGTAGTAACTGCCCAAGAGAGATCATCATAATGGGATTATAGAGAGCTACCTTAAAACAAAAAAACAAAAAGGAGGTAAAAAAAATCAAAAAGAGGTGAGAACACAAAGAAATGGAATTTCATCTGTGGATTGATGAAGTCTGAAGAGTGACCGGGTCAAGAGTAGAAAAGGGAGAAATACCACTAATGGAAAGAAAAGTTAGCCATTGCTGACCCGACGACTGCCTAAGCAACAAACGTACATAGTCAGCTTACCAATAAGAACTGGTTTCAATATGGTATATATATGCATTATTTTGCAATTTTTTAGCCTTTCACTAGTTTGGAAGATCCACTACTTCCGTCACCTGTCTGGTCCCAAGCTTGCCGGATTAATGAGGTTCAAACTGTATAAAATGACAATTCCATACACAAAACTTAACCTTACAAGTTCTCTTCAGGTTGTAGGAAACAAAACATCAAAGAGACCTACAAATAAATAGCCAAACTATTTATTCCAAAACATTTTTCTTTTAAATGCCACGTATTCCACTGCATCCAATGCACTCGAAATACAGATGGTAATTTGAGTGCTGAGGGCACCAGCTGTACAGCTTAGGGGGTTGGGACAAAAAGCAACTGTTTAAAATTCCTTTAGAAAAATAAATGGTGTGGACAAAGCTGGTATTATAAGCCCAGTAAACAGTTAGTCCTGGGGCCAGCGGGCCTACCGTGCACCCCCACCGCATAATCCTACATTTAGGATACCAAAATGTTCTTCAGGATGTCCTCTTTCAGAAAAAAGATGTTCCCAAGAAAAAAATTGGGAAGAACTACCTCATTTGCATAATGCCAGCTCACACCAAAAAAACAGAATTTCATATCTCGTCTCCCAGTTGAGATATCTGAATACTTTAAAAGGCTAAATCATGGTTTTCAGACATGAAGAATTCAAAAATACACTTTATTTTACCATAAAATAATTAATTTATAGGTATTTCAGATGGAAATTTCAAGTATATATTATATGCCAAATTGTGGATTTGATTCATGAAGGAGATATATATATATATATCATTAGAAACATGAAGCTAAGTATTCAAAGAGGACATCCTAAAGAACATTTTGGTACCCTAAATATAGAGTAGAGTGGGGCACGGTAGGCCCTGCTGGCCCCCGGACTAAGTGAAAAATGAAAAAGATTCAATTTTTCATAATTTTCAAAACTTTCTATGTGTTAACAATTAATTATAGATAATAGGTCTGTCTCCTAGACTGTTTAAGTTAACATTTTGCATTCTTTGAGCTATAACAAATAACTTTTTTCTCTCCCGAAAATGACCTTGAAAACAAAGAAAATAATCTTTCAGTAGTAATAATGTACACAACTAGCTGACTTCCCTTATATTCTAGTTCACAAGAACATTATTAAATCAAGCCCCAGTTCAGAGGCGTAGCTGGGGTGGGGGCATATTTGAAAATGCCCCAAAACGCTTTATAAATAGTAGTTCACCAACTGCAGATCTGACAAATTTCACTAAATGTTGAAGGGAGCCCTCAAGGAGCCAAACCCACCGGGCCCCCAAATCTCTAGCTACACCTGTCCCAGTTTGTAACCGACTTTTCGTAATCGATTAGAAAAAAGTAAGAAAAGAAATCACTTAAATGATATCTAGGAAGGAAATAATGAAATTTTGATTCCAATTTCCAACTCACAGGAACCGATTTGCTGACACGACAAAAAATACCAACTTTATAGTAGATGGTGGCTGCTTTTCAATAAGACACGAAATAGGACACCAATGATATGTGACACCAACCGGAATTTTTCTGCTTTTGAAATCCTACATTGTTTCCAATTAAAAAGAAAGATTCACTAGCACCATGATATCTTGTTGCCTAAAGACATCTGCTTTCTCTAAACTAGTTACAATAAAGAGGAAAGGAAAGGAGAGGAAATTTGGAATGGAAAAGAAATCACTTAAAACAGTGAAAACTGAACCTCATTAAATTAAATCGATACCTGTAGTAACAAAGATGATAACATTGAAGATTATGATGAGAATTTTAGCTTAATAATTGGGGGGGGGGGTATATCCCAAGCTAGGTTAGCAGCATAGGGTGATAAGGCATATATAGGAAATAGCTATACAGCCACCCACTCTCGGGCTTTGAGAAAATAGAACGTTCCTATAAAGATTTTCGTAAAATGAAATTTGGTAAACAATTTTGAGGAGCGTTTCTTTTTTATTATTACTAGCTCTGTGGAAGCATACCTTTTTGTCCAGTCACTTTTGGATTAATAGTATTATTTACGAATCGTTGCTGAGCATTGACAAAAGTAAAGACATGAATTCGTCTCAACCACCAACCAAAGTCATCCTTTTTGCTATTTGAGAGATTGATCCCTTGTTTATTTTTTAGTTATGCACAAATAGTTTATATTATAGGATTCCGGGTGTAATCTCTTACACCATGGCAGACATTAAAAATATTGAGACCATTCTGAACTCGGGAAGAAAAAAAAACGTAGAATATTGAGATCATTCAGAACCCACCAACAGACACAAAAAAGTGATGAATTTGCATTATTTTCTAAGCGCCTCAGACGCCAGAAACACTTCTTTGAAGAGAAATAATTAAGTCTTACGTACAAAAAAAGACAAAAAAACCGACTCATCACTCCTAACCGTTTTTTTTTTTTTAGTCATTAGATTTTCACACAGGAAGGGATAGCCCAAAAGATGAGTTTGGGTTGGTTGGATGAGGAGAAGGAGTCATGTGTTAAGTTTTGTCTTTCAAGCCAAGTTAAATCTCTGGAAAGGTTAAAACGATTACAGTACACATCTGCGTATGATGATACGAGTGGCCGCGCGAGTGATAAGTGACCAACGAACCATTTTTAAAAAGTTGATATTTTCGTTATTTGTAGAGCTACAGTGTCAGTTTTTGTTTTTGTTTTATTTTGGAAGGCTTGAACAGTCTTTGAATCTTAATGCAGAGTGTTCAAGCTTCGAAATAAAAATCTTTTTAAAACTGAGCATTGTAGCTCTGAAAATAACGAACATATCAACTTTTTAAAAATGGTTCACTGGGCCCTTATCATGCGCGGTCACTCATATCAGAGTAATGAATACCAGTCCGTTTTGCCGACGGCGTCTTCATCCACACACGCACCAATTATATAACATTCTAACACTTATGCTTTCTATGAAATCCAAATCTTCATTTCTCATAAATTTGACGACTTTTTAACACAAGCCGTTTATCAGCGATTATCTAATAAAAAGGTAAAAATCAAGCAAACAAATTCAAATCGTTAATCATCCTTATTCTCGCTATCAACTTCCCAAACGTTTTCCCGATCTTTTCGCCTCCCTAATCTGGTGTGGCGTCACGAGCAGACAGCAACGTGAGGGTAGGGGCTCCCATTACGTCTCTTTTGCAGGAAAGATTTCTCGGCAGATGATTCTATATGTTTCACTTCTCCATGGCCTCGAAGTTCGGAGAAACGCAACCTTTCGGGGTGGGGGTCCTGTGGCATGCTCGGATATCGTCCTGGGAGAAGTTGCGCAGGATATCTTGGTCAGCTGGTCGGGAGGCGATCACCATTAGCACGTTCGGGATTCGTCCTGAGAAGCTTTTGGATTCCCCACCCCCTCTGCCTGCACGTTCGCGTGCAGCACCCCACTTTAAAAATGACTTCATGTCACATTTTGCCGCTGTGGGGAGGCGAATAAATCCACGGCCTGAGGCATAACCGAACTAAGCGACTGCTTATGGCCCCTTGGCCACCAGAGGCCAAGAGGTGGTGGGGCCCTCAAGTCAAATTCTGCTTAGGACCCCATAAAGGATTGCACTTCTTTATTTCCTGTCTGTTCTATCGTCTGTTAAGAGAGAGACACCAAACACTCGAACTTCAGATTCGCATGATTAACCAGTCGCCATAAAGCCGTAACCTGACCCCCAGTTCGTAGCAAACTCGACTCCAGAATACCGGGACCCCAAAGCAATTAAAGTGTAACGTTTTAGTTTTACGTAATATAAAAAGAAAAATGGTACGTGCACACCAGCTGCGTTTAGTATCTCGACCCCACCTCTTTGATCCTATGGGGAAAGGTTTAAGGTTGGATTTATGAATGTAATCATACATGAATATAATTCCCCTAAATTAATACGAAATCATATCTAGAGACTGTTTAACCGAATTGAGTCATGCAAAACAAGGCAAATTTGTTACATTCAAAATGTTGCCCCCGTCCTCTTACAACTCCATTCAAAACCTCAGAGTTAATATATATTGGCGAATCCAGAATAATTTGAATCGAGTTGAAAGTACTTTAAAAATATTTTTATTGTTATGGTTAGATCGTAGGAAACGAAAGACGTAGGAAATATATAACAAAATTAAGTTATTTGAGGGGTAATTTTGGACAAACATTCCTTTGAAATTAAAGTCACCTCCAATTTCTACAAGAATCAAATAATGTTTGTTTATAATTATCGTATTTTCTGCTTCTATGCATACTCTTTTACGCTTGTGCGACTACCATTTTCAGCATAGCCTGAACAAAATAAATTATGACATGATCTTATGTGAGTAAACATATACAGCAGATGCATTGGTGCAAGGTATCAACGAAAAAAAAAGCTAACCAAATGAATAAACCTACTTTATCGAGTTCCAATTATGTCCTGCAGCTGCAAGACAGTAACTAAATGCACTAGAACAGGGGTCGCAACCCACGGCCCGCCGCCCCATTTCATCCGACTCGCCGACTTCGTTGAATACGCGACATTGCTTACAAAAATTCTTTGTTTCCCTTATATCTATCTTTGGTTAGTGAATAACGAAATTCAGTATCGGAAAATAGAGCAAATGTCTCATTTTTGCAGTGGCCTCAAATGAATCCATGTTTTATAACTAAGAATGATTTAACACAACGCATTCCGGCTGTTCTATTAAAATATTCAGCAAACTAAGACACTAGATGTTATATCCCGTTATACAAGTGCTTTTTTATTATTATACTCAGTAAAAACGTTTGTATATTCTACTTTTTCCTTTTAAGTGATCCTTTTATAATCATATATATATATATATACACACACACACACACACACACATATATATATACATACACATATATATATACATACATACACACACACACATATATATATACATACACATATATATATACATACATACACACACACACACACACATATATATATATACACATACACACACACAGTCGGAGAAATATTTTAAGATAAAATATTTCAGAGTATAAATCCGTAGATCGGATGTCTGTAGTGACGATATCCGTAAAAAGTGCTCAGTTCAGTTTGATAATCGTGAAACAAGTTGTTACTGATACCGCTTGTCCGTTTTCTTTCTTTTATAATAGAGAGATAGATAGATAGATAGATAGATAGATAGATAGAGAGTGATGTCCCACATATAACGGTTGTTCATTACACTGGTAATTTCCATGGCCTTGTATGATCATTGTTTCATTTGATTTTGTCCGCCAGACAGAAAAAAACATTTCTAATCCGGCCCGCCTCCCAAAACGTTTGCCGACCCCTGCACATGAATAACCCCGAAAACACTTTATTAAACAACTCGTCATTCCAATGCCGCAGCAGCCAACTTTAATAACGACCCAAAGCGCCTAGATACCTTAAATACGGATATCAACTCATACTTTCCTTTTCTTCCAAGACGTTTGAAAAATTAATATGGTTACTCTTTGAAAGAATTATAGTACATTTTATGTTTTAATATTTTCAAATTTTGTCTAGAACAGCGTTTCCCAACCTGGGTTGCTTGCAATTGTCCCAGGAAAATATTTTATGATTTTGATAAAAACGTGCAACCAAAGTGTGTACACGCACAATGATAGTCTTATAAGAATCAAATTAAACTTCGTCAGCCTTTGAATACCCCTACTGGAGATTTAAGGAGGGGTGCTGGCCGATTCGACTTGTCATCAAAGGGGTGCTGAACTAACAAATTTGGGGGAACACTTGTCTAGAATGACGTGATGTTAACAAAATCAAAGAAGCAGTTTCTGGTTTCAGAAGGCTCAAATTTGCAAGACTTCTGATGAAGTAGTACAGGGAATCACGTAATCGAGTTTACAGTTTCAAGAGGCTCTTGTGAAATGGTGATTACATCGTGATAAAGCAGCTCAGGTTCAAAATAAGCCTTCAAAATTTGGAAACATTATACCAACATTTTCCCATTAATCAAGTATTTTTGCACAGTAAAAAAGTCATTGCATTTTGTGTAACGTTTGATTTAAAAACGAATTACCTTCATTGATATAAAATGAGCTCTCTGTAAATAGATAATAATTAATAAAGATATTTTTATTTATTATATGAAGCAATTGTAACACATTTTAATTAAATTTGAAATATAAACGATTACAATTTCTGTGTTCAGTTTCAGCATAAGATTGTAAGCAATTATTTGTGCTTACATATTTTTTGTTTTTAATTAAATTTGACTAATTTTTACCTTCATCCTAATTCCAGTTGTTTTTATACACAACTTTTCAATTCGGGCCGTTGTGTCTACGGTAACGAATAATAGTTTAAGATTACTAGTTCTCATACACGAAAACAAAAATATGGCGCCGAAAGTCGGATGTAAGGAGTGAGTTGACAAATTTGAATCAGCTTCTGCCAATCCATGAAGTCTTCGTGGCCGATTGATAAAAGCAGCTAGGTGTAAACTAGTCTCCCTCTGGCAATGAGGGGGTGAGTTCGATTCTCACCGAAGACTTCTTTATTATCCGACCGCGTTTTTATTCGTTGCCGTAGAAACAACGTCCCGAATTGAAACGCTGTATATAAAAACAACTGGAATTGGGATGACGGTAAAAACTAATCAAATGTAATTAAAAAAATTAAATATGTAAGCACAAATAATTGCTTACAATCTTATGCTGTAACTGAACACAGAAATTGTAATCGTTAATATTGTTGGCCCCAGTTTCAGTTCTTCGCGGCTGGAAGTCAATAACAACTGAAGCTCCCAAGGCAACACCCTCCCATTGCACTGAGAGGGTTAGCGTCAAGGATACGTATTGATGTCTGCGGCAATACCCAAGGGAACTGATCTTGAATCATGTTTAGAGACCCCCACAATTCCTGTGTCGCATTTGCCCTCGTGAGATGACAAATACCTATATAATATATCGCCGTCTTCCAAACAACACAGAATAAAAGTCGGTGTTATTGACTGTATCATATCGAATTAAAGATGCCAACGAATTTGCGGATGAAACACTTCTAAAGCGTGTAATATTCAATACTCACAATCCAATCCAAAACCGGGTCACTTTTCTATGCGACCAAATGGTTTATATCAATTTACAAAGTTCCGCTAGTACTAAGTTCTCGTTTTGCACTGACTAAACCAAACTTGACACTACCTAAAGTCAAAAACCGTGTCGTTTTGGGGAGAAATAAACGGTTTGGTAATCAGACTAGCTAAAAGTCTGGTTGTATTTTGTATTTAGACCAGAGGTTTCTATCCGAGTCCGGCATTAAGTAAACCGCTAGGGGAGAAGGAACGGAATAATTTCCAAAACAGACCTACACAAAAGAATACATCTAACACAGACTTCATTTACTGAAACCAAAGAAAACAGGCAAAAATTCTAAATATTGTAATCATGCCAAAGAAAACAAGCAAACTGTAAATAAAATTGAATAAAAAGAGGTTTGGTTAGTCACTCAACAGAAACCGCCACGTGACCAACGTCTCTTGGCAAGCATGTTGCCGTGTTGGGGATGATCAATTAAAAAAAATTGGAAAAAAGGGGTGATCAGTGACTAAGTTACTTCTTTCGCTGGCCACTAAAAAGCCTGAATTTTCAACAAAAAGAAAAACAACAAAAAAAGAAAAACAACAAAAAAAAACAAGCGGAAACACAGCCGGCACAAACTAGGGACCAATTTAGCATAAACTTACATTATAAATTGCCCCCCCCCCAAAAAAAAAATTATTTTGGGGGAGGAATTAAAAAAAAAAAAAAAACTTTTTCTAGACATAATAAAGAGTACTTTTTCAGCCAGCTAGCTCCATTGGTGCGGCATGTACGCGCGATACCTATATTTCTTCTGTTTCGAAGCTGGTATGACTATGTTGACAGTTTTGGTAACAAGCAAAACGTAAATACTGTAATCGTACCGAAGTAATCAAGCAAAATGTAAATACAGTTAAATAAAAAGACCTTATAATTCTTTCTTCTGTTTACGTGTTAAGTGAAGAAAAACACGGAAAACAATCAACCGGATGTCATCGTCCGCGTCGCCTCCTGTGGTTTATTTATTGACCCACAAGTAGATGTTTACAAAGCTTAGTTTTAGTACAGAGCCAGAATAGTACGGTAGTCAGTGAAGATCAAACTCACTACCAATGCATTGCCCAACTAGACTCCTAACCAAACCATTGAGTTACATAATAGTCTTACTGGATACTTACGGCCAGCATGACTTAAGCGTGTAAGGTCTTTGGTCGTAGTCTCAGCGACCAGTCAGTGACATTCTTTACAACGTAGAAGGAAACGGATTTGGAAACAATACGGAGTTCAGTGCTACTGTAGTATTCGGTCTATCGGAATGTGTACGCTATACCAACCCAGGCCCGTCGCCGGGGCTGGCCCCTCCTGGAAATCACTTGCACCCCCTTCCCCGGTGAATGTGATGTGAATAATTTGTGTGCTAATTTTTACACCAAACCATTTTTACGACACATTTCCAAGGCTTGAAACTGCTTCACCTTCTTTCTTCATACACTCGGCCATTTTTTTGTTTTGGCAGAGCAAAATGGTCGAACAACACGCCAAAAAGAATGTTTGCTTAAACATTTTGGCCATTCTTTCTACTTGCTGTACCCTGGCGACGGGACTGTACCAACCTAAACCGGCGTGTTCTACCAATCCAATCTCTTCAGAGATTTCCAAACAGTGTGTTGCAACATTTTAATCTATAGGTGTGTCGTGAAATTAAGTATAATTTTGTATATCTTTCAGAAGATACTTTTCCTGGCCTGCTGGGATGACATATTGGTCAGCTTTAAATTACATGCATTTCCACTTATTAAAACAAAAAGCTCAATTTATTCGACTTCGCCAGGACACAGACATGCCATTAAATGTAGCAGCCGCATGGCCATTCTCCACGGATACACACATGTACAGTTTCTTTCATTTTCACAAAAGTACTATACACTTATTTTAAAACCAAACTGAACTTCACCTTATTGTAGTAAAATAAAATAACAACAATAGACCTGACATCGTTATCAAGGACGGGAAAGAGAAGAGGTGCATGCTCATCGATATAGAAATACCATCGGAGAGAAACACCTCGGAGAAACTGTCCAAGTACAAAGACCTGGAGAACGAGATCAACAGGATGTGGGGCATGAAAACCACCATAACACCAGTCAGCCCACATACTACGCAAAGTACTGTCAACTAAATGAAAACTCCCCTGTAGCAACCCAGGACCATACTGTGGACCGGGCTCTACAGGATGCAAAAGAATAATAATAAATACATTTATAGAAAGCGCCCTTTCTCGGGA
>VCCN01000353.1:5979672-5998184 GCA_006491835.1 Architeuthis dux | reverse complement strand
TAATATTCAGGAAATATTGAACATAAACAAGAAAATACTGCGTAACATAATGTTGATATTTTATAAGTGCAATTGTAAAATTACTTAAAATAAGCCATCATTTTTTGAAGGCAAGCTTAAAGTAGTACATTGAATAATGTATTCTTGTATTCTCTCTAATACTCGTTTTTTTATATGGAAATTTGGTCCCCTTCGCGTTCGTCGCATACACCGTAAATCAAAATCTCCCTCGCCAAAAGAAGTTCAATAAATCAGGTAATCGTATACACAGTTAAGTTGTATTGGCAATTAAAACAATACGGTATTATTTTCTCTATTGTTTTCCAGCTGCGAAGGTTCTGGATTCTCGCTAATCCGGAGCTGGCTCAGTTTAATCTTTCCGGTATAACGAGGCCAAAGTGAAGTAGCAATATCCTTAATACACAGCATAAACAAGTTCCAAGAAAACGCCGACAAGCTGCTCTCCTTCTCTTTGCGCCGATTCAAGTATATTAGCACTTTTTTTCAAATTTGGGACAGTTTGACGCTGAAGGAGACTGACAAGCCCGACCCTCACACCAGGAGAGGCAGGGTATCCCATTTCCAGTGATTGGGTAACACCGCCGGGACACGAGCTTTACCGTAGAAAAAAAGATGATATACAGAACGTTTTATGTCTGCAGAGATTTCTTTTCATTACTGCATTGAGATTTCTGTTGCGCCTTTTTAACACGTTCACGGTCACACGACGCATATGTGCGTCTTGCGGCATGTTACGCATTGCCTCTGCCAGACATATGCGTCCATTCCACGTTTTTATTCAAGGCAATATAAATAGCTACGGCAATGCGCTAGACTCAGTCACCGTCCAGTAGCAGTGAACATGTTAAACCGACAAACTAAACTCTTATGAAACTCAATGCGGTGTGTGTAGATAGATAGAAAAACATTCTTGACGGCATATAGGACATCACGCCCTCCACAAACAAACAAAACTAATTAATGAAGACGTCTGTTATATGCAACTAACTCAGATACCAAGGAAACCCCCGGCTGTTCGTGTTATGTTTCGCACATTATGTGTTCCTCATCTAGTACTACAAGAATGTGGCCTTGTGCCAAGGTTGGCCTATATATCTTTTCTGGCAAAAATTACCTTATTTCCTGGCGCCGAGGATGCTACAGCCTCAAGGACGCACCCGAATTGCAAAATTTTGAAAAATAAGAATAAACATAAAATTAAGGTCCCGGGTCTTTCATCCACCTTACCAAGATGTTTTGTGAGTGGCTTAACGACATCTAGATCATCTATGGTCAGGGCCGTATTATTAATTAGACAGTGCCTACGAAAAGATTAGGGGCTACAAAAATATATTTCAAATCATTTAAGAAGTTTAAATATAAAACTAAAGATATATGCATTTTGAAACATTAGTAAGACCCAAATTTTATCAGTGCCTAGCCCCCCTGTCTATAGTCTGCATCCTTTTCTTTTACAATACGGAGACACGGTCAGTTCAAGCCGAAAGTTTACCCCTAGCCTACCGGTAAGTACTGATATTGCAGTAAGTTTTTGTGATTACGTATATTTTTAATTAGTTATAATACTTTTGTTTATTTACTATTTTACATTAAATATAAGTTATGCACTTCATTCAAAGTTCCTATAAAAAGGATCTCAGATTATTCTCACGACAAGCAAGGGGCCCATACCATATTTTGTTAAATATTCCCTGGCTGAACCTCCTGTTACGGACAAAACGCGTTGGACATACCGGTTCTCGTACGACCATCAAAGTTAAGCAACGTAGAGCCTGGTCAGTGCCTAGAAGGGTGACCGCTTTGGAATACCAGGTTTGTTTGTTTTGTTTTGTTTAACGGCACATGGACCCATGGTGGGTCATTTAGTGCCGAATTCAGTAGAGGGTGGGGGATCCCATTCCCCTGTGACTAAAGACTTGTAGGGGGGAGGAATCCCAAATCCTTGTCTCTGAGACAAATGCCACAAGGACCGGGATAAAGGGAGGGGGAGATCCCAAAAGCTTCTGAGGACGAATCCTGAGCATGCTAATGGTCTGGCCAAGATATCCTGTGCTACTTCTCCCAGGACGATACCCGAGCATGCCACAAGGACCACCAAA
This sequence comes from Architeuthis dux, assembly GCA_006491835.1. Lineage (NCBI taxonomy): Eukaryota > Metazoa > Mollusca > Cephalopoda > Oegopsida > Architeuthidae > Architeuthis > Architeuthis dux. The sequence goes on along the minus strand of VCCN01000353.1, from coordinate 5,996,064 downwards.
GGGCCGTGGTTCTCTGAACTTCGAGGCCATGGCGGTTTCGAAGAACAGATACTACATTTTCATCTTAGCCAAAAGGCCGCGAAGCGATCGGAATACCAGGTGCCGTAAGCGGCGATCCCGTTAATCCTCACAAGGAGGAGACAATAACGCAAGCCAGAGATCCGTCGTCAAAGTCACACTGTTCATTATATAAGCAGATTTGATTATAAGTAAGCAGATCATTTTTAATATTTAAAAAAATTGTTTTAAATAAATTATTTGGGACCGACCGATTTTGATTAACTGTTTGATAAAATTATCCGTGATTATAATAAAGGTACAACAAAGAAACAACAGGTGTTGTGAGGAAATGATTATTGAAGGACCTTTGAACTGCACACAAAATAAGGCCATTCATTCATTCTTTCAGAGAAGCTAATAGACGTAAAATCAATAGATGAGGCCACACCGTAGTGCTTCATCAAAACGATCAACGCAAATAAATACATATTGATACGAATACATCTGATCACATATCGATGCACGTATGCACATATACACGAGCATATATGAAACAAAACACATGCATTCGTGACGGAGAGAGAGAGAGATAGAGAAATAGGGGTGGTGTTATTAAATAACAGAAACGTGATGTAGCAGTCAGTTGTATTCTTAAGGTCTCGTGATTCGACTCTCTTAAGATGGAGCTCCTCAAATTGTGAGCTTCGTAGAAAAGAGTAGAGATCAGAAGAAGAAAAAAAATAACCAGTAAAGAGAGAGAGAGAGAGAGAGAGTGGTGGTGGGGGGGATAAAGATAATTACAGAGGGAAGGTGGAATGTGCAACTGCTGTTCGGGTCTCATGACAAACGAGCCACTTTTCTTTCCTTGCACGTTTCACTCGACTTGTGATCACGGGGGGAAGAAGTTCATGTTCCCCCATTATCGATAGTGGCAAAGGAGGAGGACCGATCGATTATCTTCAGGGAAAGGTTGCAGTCTACAGATATACAGAGAATACATTAAACGTGGGGGTTCGGGTCACTACATGAACTCACATGTGTACGCGTCGAGATATATTTCTACTACTGCTTTTCCACTGTATCGGATATTTTACAAGTAATGAATGAACTGGATACAGGGTTTCTGAGACTTGCCCGAGACTTGCCCGAAGTCTTCTTGTATGCTTTTCGCCTTCTGCTTGAAAAAGAAAAGAAAAAAAAATACAGTTTGCCACCGCTATCCGAAAGTAGGGCATTCCCATTAAAAACCTTTCGTAAGCCGAAATGGCGTAAAGCGAAGAAGCGATTACCATTAATTTATATGGGAAAAATGTTTGAGCGTTCCCAGACCCCCAAAATGGTGATTGTGGTATGTTAGGCTGAGTCGTCGGAGTATGGGGCGGTGGAAGTTACAGGAGAGTGGTGTGTAGGAGAGGGAGAAGAAAAGGGCGTGCGCTGCCTCTATAACGTCTCGCTGCAGAACAATTTATATCTGGAAATCGTTTCCGATCCAAAAACGCTGATGATGGTATGTTAGGCTGAGTCGTCGGAGGTACAGGAGACTGGTGTGTAGGATAGAGAGAGAGAAGACAAGGGTGTGCGCTGCCTCTATAACGGCTTGCTGTAGAACAATTACCATTAATTTATATCTGAAAATCTTTTTTAACGTTCCCGATCCAAAAACGTTGATGATGGTATGTTAGGCAGAGTCGTCGGAGGTTCGGGTCGTGAGAGGTACAGGAGACTGGGATGTATGAGGGAGAGAGAGGACGAGGGTACGCTCTGCCTCTATAACGGTTCGCTGCAAAACAAGCGCTATTTTCGTCTTATATCATAAAAGCGAAACATTGGCGTAAAACTAACTTTAAAAAAAACAGAGGAGACCTGAAATGTCTTAATCAAATGATCCATGTTACTCTTTTACTTTTTATATTTGATACTTTCTAGTGGTGCGAATGGAGTTTCTACACGATAAAAAAAAGATTTTTTTCTTTTTGGGATTCCGTACTTTATAAAATGATGTACGTTAGCTTTTGGTGGGGGCCCAACGAAAAAAAAGAAACAGAAACATATGAAAAAGTTTTGGGTTATGTGCTAAGTTTCCAGAGTGCGTTACTGTTAACTGGTGTTACCACTTCAGAGTAAAGCACCCGCCGTAGAGCAATGATTAGCATGCTAGTCTCGTACACAGTTGCTAGTGAAGAGTTTTCGATCATCACGGGTGCCCCCACTATTTTGGCCCTGTGTCAGACTAGGCTTAGTAAATAAACTTCTATCACATGAGACTAAAAAGTAAACTTCTCAGATTGTAAAATTATAAATACCACTTCCGGTAGTTGGTAACGAGCTGTTACCATAAGTTCAGCTCAGGAAAACAAAATAGAATTTATTGATATATCGACGTCTGTTTTGTGACCATGCAACGTTAGATTTTTATTATTTATTCATTTTGACTGGGGATCTTATTTTTTTCCGTATTAATGAACAGATATCGGTTTCCTTATTCGCTATTGGGCTAAATGCTCACTTTACTTCCGATGGACTTGATGAACTCGCATCACGATAAAAGGAGAATCGATTCCAAACAAAGGAAACGTCCCTCTTTACAACGTGAGTCAAGAACACACACACACACACACATTAATATATATAACACCACATCTATGAATTACGAGCTAGACTTACGAGGATATCATAACATTTATTCAGTTCTCTTGTTAGCAAGAGAAAAGAAAACGCTTTTGATATCTAAGATTACCGGAAATCGGTCGAATTTAATGTTTAAGTTTCACATTTCTAGCATTTACTACTTCGAAGATTATGACGTAGAGGGACTAAAAGACAAAGGTTGGCTTTTATGGCTATTATTCACGCTGCAATACTCTGATGTATGCAACGATCTTACAACTGTAAAGTAGGGTTACGCTTGCAAATAGCATTATGCATATTATGGTATTGCGTCACCAAGAAACAATTCTGGGATTTGTGATCAGACAATGAAACAGGCATTTTCCATGAAGACGGACCCCTTAACATTCCTGGTTAGTCCAAGTCTGAAAGCTATAATTAAATACAGTATCGCACATAAATAAGTACCGTATTTCCAGTCATACAAGACGCACCTCAATTTTTGCAGGCATATTCTCGGAAAAATAAAATAAAACCCCCTCCACACTATCGGCTTATTCTAATGTTTTTATCTATTCAAATCTATATTAACCCCCTCCCGTTGGCTAGCTGTTTACATTATTTGCATAGCGCAGTAACGTTAGTAAACAACTGATAAAGCGTTCGCTTCCAGAGACAAAAAGCGCGTCTTATATGCCGGGAAATACGGTACACCCCTACCAGTATTTTATAGAAATTTGATTTTCTTCTAGACCAAACAGCAGTATTTTATTATTTCTAGTGGGACATTGCACAATCAAAACGGATATTATCAAGTATCATTGATGACCAAACTCTACAGCATTGAAACTGTTGCCAAAAATATTCTTTCGTGGTGTTGTACTCATCTTTGGACGGCAACATGTTCATATTTTTGGCAACAGACTTTCAATGCTGTAGAGTTTGGTCATAAATAATACCTGATAATATCTGTTTTGATTGTGTAATGTTCCACTAGAAATAATAAAATCCTGCTTTGGTTTAGAAGACAATTAACTATTCAAAAGTGGTAGGGGTATACTTATTTATGGGCGATATTGTATATGCTATTCTACGCCCGTGTTGTTTAACTTTCAACATTAAAGACATTAACTGGTGTGGATATGATAGCTATTGCCCTTGTGCTGGCTACGGTATCAGCCGTCCAAAGATAAGTACACGAAAAAATATGTTTGGCAACAGAGTTTCAATGCTGTAGAGTTTGGTCATGAATAATAACTGATAATATCTGTTTTGATGGTGTAATGTTCCACTAGAAATAATAAAATCCTGCTATGTTTGGTTTAGAAGACAATTAACTTTCTGTTTAAAAGCGGTAGGTGTGTACTTATTCATGAGCGATACTGTATCTGCTTCGGATGAGAATAAACTTATTTGTGCTAACCAATCGTATACAGGTTTCCCCCGCTATCCGAAAGTAGAGCGTTCCTATCAAAATATTTCGTAAAACGAAATGGCGTAAAGCGAAGAAGCAATTACCATTAATTTATATGAGGAAAATGTTTGAGCGTTTCCAGACCACCAAAATGGTGACGATGGCATGCTAGACTGAGTCGACGGAGGTTGGGAGTTGGGAGAGAGGGAGCTGTTTGGTGTAGAAGACAATTAACTTTCTATTAAAAAGTGGTAGGGTGTACTTCTTTATGGGCGATACTGCAGAGACATTTGTAATGAAGTTTTGTCTTGTTCATAAGATATTGTATAATTTCGATCTTTAAGACGAGGAAATTTTAATTTATTTAGATTAAAAGATCGTCTTGCAAGAACATTTTAAGACTTAAAACGACACCAATGTACAAAAGAAAACAATAATAAAAAGGACACCATAGATATTGCATTGCCTAAAGATAATATAAACAAGTCTCTCTACGTTAGTTGCCTGTAAATTAATTTCTGAGATGAGATCATACCGACGCTTATATCAACTAAGCCATTGAACACCATATGGGAGTCTGATCAGGAAAGAGCAGACTTAAGTTTGAGGCTCTGAAATTACACTAACAGATTATCCTACGAGACAATAGACTAGTGGATATAAGCGTTGCGTTTTATCTGGTGGTAGTGAGTTCAATCCCTGAGTCAAGCAGCGGAATGAGAAGAAGCGGCATCACAAGGACGAATTAACGGAAAAGATAAAAGATATCGCCTTGCATGGACAGCGGAATTAGAACTGTTTAACCCCGTGGATTAAATAAAGGGTTCAATTCGAAATTCCGAGAACGTTACCGAATACAACAGGCACATGAAGAAGGCCGGGGTGGGTACAGCGACCGAAACGTTGTGACTATAATAATCAAGATGATAACAACAATTAGAATAAATCAGTATATAATAATGCCTGAAAATTAGTGAATGAGGTCCGACTAGATAATTTGAAACCCATTTTGGTTTTTGCTATAAGAATGTACCCGACTCCGCAAGTCTTTAGTTGTTTATTTAATTAACTGATTGTTATGGCTCATCTAATAAGGACATTATTAATTCTGTGAGTACGTAGTCAAGTTAAGTTCCAAATCGCGTTGGACACACCGGTTCTCGTACGATCACAGAAGTTAAGCAACGTCGAGCCTGGCCAGTACGTAGACGGGTGACCGCTGGGGAATACCTGGTGCCTTAAGCAGCTGGGATCATATAGAAATTTTCCTCGACCGATCTTTGCAGTACACTCAATAACGCAAGCCAAAGCCTTGCTGACCTGGCTGCAAGCAACAATGAATGAGTAGTCAAGTAGCTATATTCATGATCCAAAGAAGGACGACTCTTTCACACCCCGTGCAATACTACAGTCAGTACACGTGAGAAAGAAAAAAATCGTTGACAGCGTACTTATTTACTCATCAATCACAATCAGAAAAACAACATCGATGCGCCCGTCGTTACAGCTCGACCAGAGAGGCGAAGATACGAGTTAAGTGTCAGTATCAACGAATCGACTTCAGGTTGAAAAAGGCGATTTAATAAGAAAACAAAAATAAGTGGGCCAGTAAAACGTGTCTCAGAAAGTAGCAAAAGTGTTACCCAAACATGCAGTTGAATTATTGTGGCTACCCGACACTTTCCTCCGAAATAGAGTAATGGGACAAAAGTGTGCATAGTTATATGTTCGATTCTTGCCGAAGGCCATTTCAGCGTCATAATTCTCTCTCTCACACACGCACACACAGATAGAGTTCCATTTAATTTTGTTCTGTTCGTGTTGCAGATTTAGGCCTTATCAGCCTACAAAAATTTGCATATGCTATTCAACCTATAAAGGTTATATATCTGTATTGTTCGGCAATTTAAGATAAATACATACGTTTTTATTTATTGTTAGTAATAATGTGTATACAAAACTGTCACTGTGCCACATTTACTTAGAGGTAGCCCATTCATAATATGTACCAGAGTGCGCACGCGCACATATAAATAAAGAGAGATAGAGCCTGATGTACATTGCCAGGATCCTTTAATCCCTTATATTTTATTTCATGTTCCTAGCATATAACGTTTAAGTGTTTGTTTTGGTACCTATTAACACTCAAGAGCTTCCTTGCTTTTCTATTTAAAAAATATCGGCGTTTGAAGCGCCTTCTGTGGAGCGATGGTTAGCAAGCGAGTCTGGCAATCTATTGTCAGCGAGTTCGAACCTTACTCGGTGCCCATGTGCCTTCGTAAATAAAATAATGTATAAAATACGCGAGTTTTCATTCCGTGTGTGCTCCTCAAAAGTCAGTTAATAAAGAGCGAAGGCTGTTGACAAAGGCGAAGGACAAGAAGTGAAGGAGATTGAAGACGGTTCTTTGACAATATTGATATCACTTATATTTAATGTCAAACGCCAAGACAAAGTCAGGAGTTGACTTTACTTTCCTACCGTAACAAGAACAACAATCCTCACCAAAATTTGGGATGTAAACCAATAAGTAAAATCCCCGTCCCCCTGTCGTGATTTGAACTCACGACCTAGTGATTGCTATGCTGGTGTCTTACTAACTGAGCTAAATTGACAAGTCTTAGATATTAAGGTTAATTTATCATATTTAATATATATATATACAATGCATTTGGCCCGCGTTATTGAGCGTAATATAGAGATTGGTCTTCTGCTTAGGAGGATTAACGAGATCGTCATGGCAGGCTGTCTACATGATTCACAGCTGCTTACGTCACCTGGTATTCCCAGATGGTCACTCATCTAGGCTCAACTTTGGTGATCGTGCGAGAATACAATAATTGTGATAATTTCTGAAAAGAATCCCTCCACGCGAAACTACCTCGTTCCAGTGGTTCTCAGGATACCAGGCAGGGTTGCTAGATATGTCCAATTTCAGACATTGTGTCCTTTTTTTAGCCCTGTATGTCCGATTAAAAATGTTAAGAATTGGTCATCCAAAATTGTCCAACTTTAAGGCCTCACTCAGCGTTGCCAATTTAGATATTTTATATCTAAATTTAGATATTTTTGTTGTTTTTAGCTATCGGATACCAGTTCTAGCCACTTTTATCTATTTATGAATCTAGCAACTTATAGCCACTATTAGCTATTTTTAGCCATCAATTCTTTTATGTCCAAATTTTACAGATTTCGAGCAGGGATGACCAGGTTGTCCGATTTTTGAGAAAACTGATCTGGCAACCCTGGTCCCAGGACACATTCCTCCCCTTGCGATCCCAGGTTTCCTTAATTCCTCCCTCATTTTGAATTATCAACTTGTAGTTCTTTCACCAGTATACTTTTACAATTCATGCCACCCCTCCCCCAAATTCCTCCACTACCTAAAATCCCTCCCCTTAGATTCGAAATTCATCCCCTGGGAGCGAAGTGCACCCCCGCTTGAGAATCACTAAACCGATACAATTGATTATTGTCTCTGGTGTATGTATGCGAATTATTACATAATCGATGAATATAGACGCTTGATCAAGCTATAATGGATGATGGACCGAAGTCAATAAAAGCCTGTAACGAAAGACATGAACAAAAACAAAAATCAATCTATCCAAAGTCGCGTAAGAAAGAGTAAGAGATATACAAAAAATAGAACATTAAAAAGAAGGGGGGGGGAGTAGAAGTTAAATGAAAACTAAATAAATTAAGAAAAAATGCATTTGGTTTAAAAGCCTGCATTGATTTTCATTAATTATTAAATTCATTTTTTTAACATTCATGGCTTCATGTTTTTTTTCCTCCCTTTCATTTAAGAAGTACTAATGGCTAAAATGCATTTACAAAAAACTAAACTGATTAGGAATAATTTAAATTGAAATAATAATTAGAGAAACATATCATTTACGCCACCGTGTTGACGAATTGAGCATTCGGCGTTTTGGTTGCTTGCAACGCCATGAATTAATTGTAACATCTTTTCCATATCCACTTCTATGCTTATGGCCAAATCTCGTGCGATCACCGAAGTTAAGCAACGCCGAGCCTGGTCAGTACCTAAATCGGTCAGCGCTTGGGAATACCAACTGCTGTTAGCGAGAATTGTTAACTGGGTGACGCAACTTCGGGTGCTTGTCGCATCTGAGTATTCACATATTGCCGAGACAAGAGAAACTTGAGATATGTGAAGCTCGGGCAGGCACGGCTGATGCCGTAGCCAGCATAAGGGCAATAGTTATGCCCACACCAGTTAATTTCTTTAATGTTGAAAGTTAAACAACACGGGCTAAGAATAGCATATACAGTATCGCCCGCAAATGAGTACACCCTGCTACTATTTTATAGAAAGTTAATTGTCTTCTAAACCAAACAGCAGGATTTTATTATTTCTAGTGGAACATTACACAATCAAAACAGATATTATCAGGTATTATTTATGACCAAACTCTACAGCATTGAAACTGCTGCCAAAAATATGAATATGTTGCTGTCTAAAGATGAGTACACCACTACGAAAAGATATTTTTGGCAATAGACTTACAATGCTGTAGCGTTTGGTTATAAATAATACCTGCTAATATCCGTTTTGTTTGTGTAATGTTCCACTAGAAATAATGTTTGGTTTAGAAGACAATTAACTTTCCGTTTAAAAGTGGTAGGGGTGTAATTATTTATGGGCGATTTGCTTCGTATGAGAATAAACTTTTATTTGTGCTAATCAATCGTATACACGTTTCCCCCGCTATCCGAAAGTAGAGCGTTCCTATCAAAATATTTCGTAAGCCGAAATGGCGTAAAGCGAAGAAGCAATTACCATTAATTTATATGGGGAACATGTTTGAGCGTTCCCAGACACCCAAAATGGTTACGATGATATGCTAGGCTGAATCGACGGAGGTTGGGAGTTACAGGAGACTGGGCGTGTGTGTGTGTGTGTGTGTGTGTGTGTGTGTGTGAGAGAGAGAAGTGTGTGCGCTGCCTCGATAACGGCTGGCTGCAAAACGAACGCTTTTTTTCGTAAACGCGAAAAATGGCGTAAAGTAAACTTTCGGAAAGCGGGGGATACCTGTATAACATTGTAAAGATTAAATCAATGATAAAATAAGACGTAGCATCTGCAGTAGTTTTTAAAGTAGTCGCTATTGTTGATTCAAATCGGGTTTTTGAGTCGAGCATGTATATTGTGCAGACACTGTCTTTTAGACTTTATGCTTAAAAAGATGTACCCGTTTTAAAAAGGTATCAATAACAGAAGTACTTCTTATGGCCTGCCTAGTGGCTGAGAGTTACGTACCGTATTTATTTATGTATAACGCGAGAAACTTAATATAAAAATCAGAGTTAAAATTTGGGGGGGGGGCTAGCATTATACTAGAGTGTAAAAAGAATGATAATATACATACATATATTACTGATTTTTAGTTACAAAAAGTATGGGTCGCATTATATTCGAGATCGAATTGTACTCGCGTAAATACGGTATTTCCGACCCGTGTCAGAAATCTGTGTTCTATCCTTGGTAAAAAGCCAAGATTCTGAATGCACATTTCCAAGGCAGTCACCCTCCGCTTGGTGGGAGACGGGCGTAACAAAATATCCTCACCCCGGTTTCCTCCCATTTGAACTTGTGCCATTACCCGTAAAGAGAACCTAATGATGCGTACCATTTACTTGCATTTTGAAACAGCTGACTATCAGGTGATTTTATTGGATAACATATTGGAGTCATACAGGACTGCTTATACTGTAAGTATCTGATCAGTATCCTTAGATGGATGACTGTCTGGGAATACCAGGTGTCGTAACCAGCTGGGGAGGCATCCCATGCAGCCAAGCTGATTTCCAAACGTATAGAGTACTTCTTTCCTTTGGAAGTCTTCAGCATGATCGAGATGGGTGGGGAGTGGATCTTGGGCACAACGCCCCCTTCATACTAAGCACCCGGGCACAGCAACTCAAGGTCCTGAAGTTGCTAAAACCGTCTGCTAAGACCGTCTGCCAAGACGGGGGGAAAAGCCATATACACACGCAGAGAAATCCAGATTCCACTGCCTTCTTAACTCTGATTTTGATTGGGATCAAATATTGATCAAGTTTCACTGCGTACAGACCATGTTTTCTTCAACTTCAAACACGCAACAATTCCTCTTGGATATTTACACTCTTTCTCTCTCGCCTTTTTACATCTCTCTTTTCCTCCCCTTTACAGTATTTGCAGTCATATAAGACGCACATTTATATATATTTTTAAAACTATGCCAATGTTAAACAGCGTTCAATGCGCAGGTATTATGGCTAGATGGCCGTCCACCAAAGCTTGCAATGGACAGCTATGGAGTTTGGATGACTTGCCATGAGCGGTAGTCCCCTAATTACCTTAGTAAACCGTGCGTCTAAGCCGTTAAATACGGTACACACCACTTTTATATCTGTATCTACCTCGCAAGTAGGTTACGGACGAATCGCGTTTGATACACCAATTCTCGTACGATCACCGAAGTTGAGCAACGTCGAGCCTGTTAAGGAGGATATCGATCTCTACACTCAATAACGCCCCCCCTCCCACCGCATAAACCTTTTGACTGGCCTGGCTGTGAGCGACAATGAATGAATGATTACCTCGCAAATTCACAGAAGAAACCGGTCTCTTTCCTCGGGGCTTGCACTGGAAATATGAAAAAGTCTTGCAACACGATGACGACAGGTAGTAGCAACAGATGCCCGGTTGATACTTGAAATGGGTGTCAGAAGAAGCTACTACATAAATCAATAGATTGTTATAGATTTTCAACCGTTAAAATGATCCAATCGATCTTATTTTAGCTACAGCATTATCATTCAATACTGAATAGACCACGCAAAAAAGCTGGATTTAGATACGTGCAGTCATTAGGAGAAGAAAGAAGAAGAAAAAAAGAAAGAAAGTTCGCAGACACATACACGCAATGTTATACTACCATAGCACATAAGAACCCCCCCCCCTCTTCCTTATCGGTGGGAAAGGTTCTCGGCACCCGGAGGCAAAGACAGCGCCCGGGGCAGTTGCGCTATATAGGAGAGGGCATAATTATTAACAGGCATTATAGGCCAGAGAAAATGTTGCGCCCCTTCAGACCCGCATTTCCCTGAATTCCTCTCATTTATCATCACCCAGCTTTTCAACTCATCAAGTTCTGACCAATGTGGAGCGCCGACAAAGATTACATTTACACTGAGCCTTTTTTTTGGGGGGGGGGAGCTGAGGGTTCTTATATGCCGTCAAATAGGATAAGTTTTATATATTCTTTGATATTAAGTTTAGTTCATTTTCTCAAATTTAACCCAGTTAGGACTAAAAGAATTAAACTTTTAAAAACGTATCAGGTATTTTGACAATGCAGTTGCACATTTATGCAAAGATCAAAATACAATTGGTAAAAAGTGTGACAGACGGACGGACGGTCAGATGAAAAGACTGCTGTGTTTAAACCTCAGGCGCGGATCCAGGGGGATGATCAAGGGGGTAGGATCCCCCCTACTCAGTCAAAAGACTCTTAAAAAAAATCTTTAGATATTTAGATGAACAAATCTTATAAATAAAAAACCCAAATAATCCCAAGTAATCATAAATTAACCTTAAAAACAAAAATGTATTATAGCCAATAAAAAATTAAATTTAAAAAAAAATTCTTTAATACATCTGTCCAATTAGGTAATTAGACAGATGTATTAAAGAAATTTTTTTAATTGGACCCCTTGCTCAAAATCCTAGATCCGCCCCTGAACCTTGTCTAAAAACCAAAGAGTAGTAAACTTCATTTTACTTTGATGCATGTCAACTTTCAACTAGCTGAAAACAAAAAACAAAAAAAAAAAAAAACAAAGAAACCAACAAATTAAAATAACTATCATAAGCCTACACATAAGATTTCTTGAATAATGTAGTTCCCGATTTAAATACGCACGCAGTCACACATACAGATTATTACCTGGGTGCGTGCCTGTGTGATTCATTCTTATGAAATTCGACGCTAAGAACGATCCCCCCAAAATGCAGACGTAAAACGAACGAATTTAAGAATGTTAAGTGATCGACATTATCCGTTTGAAATTCCCGGAAAACCGAGAGGAAAGAAAATATTCGGCACTGATGTGCACTTAGGCGTAAATTTTTACAGAAGATGCGGGCATCCTCCACTTCCAACGTCGAGGCTTGTAGTAAGTAAAATGTATGCAAAGCGAAGCGGACATCAATCAGATCTAGGGAGGGACCACTGTCCTTGCTTGCACAATGGATGAAGCAAACTTAGGGAGCTGAAACCAAGAAATTGCAAACGAATCCAGTAATACTCCATATAGCGTCGATTCGTATAGCGTTTTTTTCAAATATTTATCGTAAAAAATTTAGTAATGATAAATTTCCGATATAAATAATGCTAAAAGACAGCATCATGGACAGTCCAAAATAACTGTATATTGTACACTTTGGTTAATGTGCCATGTGTATGAGATTTAAATACATACACAATTTGTAGCGATATATATCGACACCTGAAGAGTAGCACTACCAGCTGAGATGTACAGCACTAAACCGTTCCATCTGGTTGGTGCTTGGCAATGACATCATATATTTTAAAATAATTGCAGGCACAATATTTTTCGGTGGGACAGCTCTACGTCAACATGTGAGAGACAATGCGATGTTATAAAGACCCCGCTTAGCGCTGCATTTTTTGGAACGTATCTAAAGCGGTAACCGAGGTAACTGTACTTAAAAAGGGGACTTTTTTGCAGATATAAGATGATTAGATAAAAGGTGGAGAAAGTTGATAATTCTGTTCCCCAGTTGTAGAGATCAACTCTTATAGTAATAATTATAATAATAATAATAATAATAAATGGATAATAACATCCAATTTTCTGATGCTATTTAATACGCGACACTACTTAGCAGAGGTGGTCCCGATTGAAATTCTGAGAGTGAAAATTCCACACTCGCGCACACTCGATGTTTAAAATGGTGCATACATTAAAAAATAAACATTTTTTTTAAATACATTAAAAGAAAAAAACAGAAGTAAATACATAAATTATTCATTGCTTTGAATAAATTAAAGTGTTTGCTTCTCTTCATAAATTATCGACAGATCGCATATCTGCGTGACGTCTACGTGATGTCGGGACCACGTTCGCTAAGTTGCACCGAGCACGCTTGTAGTCACATGATTTGATATTGAATAATGAAAACTTGTCGGAGAGAAACCGTCCTATTTTAGTGTACGATTGGCTTGTGTGACACTATAATGACAACCTGGTTCGCTGCTAAAATAACGTTAAAGAATTCTTGGATAACACGGTTGTCTTTGACAACGTTATTAGATTTACAGATCACCCCCTCAACTCTTAATAAAATGCATTGTTGTAGAAACTAGTGAGGTACCGGAAAAATCAACCCGGTCGGATATCCGGCGCCGGATTAACAAAAATGTATCACTGCCACCATGTGAATTCGGCGCCGGATATCCGACTGCATTGATATCCTGGTACATACTAGAAACAATAAATGGTATACATTGGCAGCAGTAGTCTACAAATTAATCTTGGCTAAGAAGAAAAGAATCTGTAACTTCTAATTTAAACCATAGCGTTGTTTTAGCACATTAAGATTATGATGATGATAAGGCAGGTTTAGAATCATCATCACCACCATGGCAATTTGTCTGCATTTTCCAGTCTTCGTCTAAAAGAAAACAGACGACATCTCTCGTTCAACCAACAGGTGATCAGCCAATTATTTACCAATCCCAATTAATTACAGATGTAATTAAGTGCATATAGACATATGGACATCGTGACAAAAATGCAACATCGTTGATTCGTTAATAAAGCGTACACAGGTATACCTTGATGAGTACGGTTAATACGTTTCAAAATCTTCCTTGCTGTGCAAGGTCTTGATTTAATGTGGTTTTTTTTCAGCTTATACTTAGTTACATTAATTTGTACAGCAATATCATAACCGTACTACATCAAAACCGCACTATTCAAGGTATTCTTGTATTTTACTTTCTTCAATTCATAAGGATCGCGATGTATTTCTGGTCTCTTCTCTGTTCCAACCACGATATCACCTCATGTCCCCAATTACCATCAAGAACACTTGCAGAGGAGGAACGGGTTGGTCGAGCGAGTAACGGCACAGAGAATGGACCTGGCGAGGTGAGTTCAAACTCCGGCCGATACAGTTTGTGTTCACTTCACACTAATGCCCTTCGGAAAGGCATGGATCCATCTCTTCTCCCCCCCCCTAGCTATAGGTAAAATAACGCAGGCTGAAATGAATGACGGATGCTTGACGCCTCTAAGTCTATAACACATATCGCAAACGAGTTGAGTAGTCATGTGGAGCCCCAAGCAGGGACGACTGAAGTCGTAGGCAACCTAAAGGCACTACTTACTTGCAAATCTACACACAAGTTCAACCCGGGCCCCCTTTTTTAAAGTGCTTAATCAGATGAGTATGTACAAATCCATCAAAGAAAGGGTTTCTTTCTTGCCTCAGTCAACATAGCACGAATTTAGACCAGAATTGATTTGTAGTAGCTCAATGGTTTAAATACGAGAGCGGAGGCTCCGAAATCTACGGTTCAACTTTTCACAGCTGATTAGGTGAGACCCAACCATGAATACATTTGTACGGGGAAGAGGGCGTGGATATCTGCTTGAAAATCAGACAAAAATTCCACCCTTTCACTAATGGACATTCCTGTACTTGAAAGATTACACGATAACGTCGAGGGATAAACGTTGATAAATTGAAGGTTTAATTAGATACAAGTAAAATACCCATTGCTTTGCTAATGGTATACCTAGGTGTGGAAATCTAAAGCAATATAGTATCTGAAAGAACTCATGGGAATTGCCCGAAGCGACCATCCCAGGCATTTAACCAAATCTTCCACTCGCAGACACTCGAAAGCTAGTTCAATTCCACCTCATTTTACTTTCCCGCCTTTCTTATTTTCTCGGCGGCCGAGTTCAGCCGTTCTTCTTAAGCGTATTCCTACCCCGCTTCTTACTCCCCGCAGTCTTTGCGTTGCGATTCTATTCTCAGAACCTCTCCTCTACCCATTCCTAAAGTGTGACAGACGGACGGTTAGATGAAGAGTGTGACAGACAGACAGCCGGTCAGATGAAAAGTGTGACAGACGGACGGACAGACAAACGGTCACGTTGTTTATTATGATGTAGATGTAGATGTAGATTCATAATAATCAAGTCATACGTAACGTGCCACAGACAAGTATGTTAAACATTCCTTAATTTACATAACATTCATTTTACCAATTTAAAGATATAAGTTTACCGATTACTTATATGGGAAATTTCCCACGGGTCATACTTATAAAATTTGTATCCATATTTTAGAGAGAGAAAAAAGAAACTCGAAGAGTATAGTGAAACTAGCAGCGAGAGAGAAAGAAAAGGAAGGAAAGAGTTGTCACAAGGTTGCCAAATTAGCCATTGTCCTGCTAGATCTGGGTGATGTTTTTTCTCCAATTTAGCCGATAAAAATCTACGATAGCCGATTAAATCTAGTACATTTAATAAAAGTAAATGTTCAATTTTAATTAATAATTTGTTCTGGGGGTCTTAGTTTATAGTTATGTTTATTTGATGTGTTTTAAATGAGTATATACGCATAACATTTTAAAAAATTAGCCCATTTTAAAGACAGATTTAGCTATAAATAAGCCAAATTTGGCAACACTTGTCAGCTAAAATTGGCGAAAACGTTATTTTCTCACATAAATATGAAGTGGGAAATTATGTAGTCACGGGATAACAACAATAATAATAATAATAATAATAATAATAACAACAACAAGAATGGATGTTAACATCAAAAGCGAGCGAAAACCCAAGATGTCTAAAAGCTAAAAAAAACAAAAAAGAAACAAGGTAAAGGGGGCTCGTTTATGATGAAGATTTTGATTTGAAAATTTTCTTTCAATACACAAAAACCCCCGAAAATGTGAGCACCAGACGGGTTGTTCTTTTAGAAGAATTGACATTTAATCTAAAGGAAGATTGTGCTATTCCGTTGTTTAAAAAGGGCATTGTGGTGATTGAATAGTTGTTTTTTGGTAGAAGTAGCTGCATCAGTGATGATGATGATAATAATGGTGATGTCTTTTGAGATTTTTCCGAAAGGAGAAAGAAAGAGGAAGGGAAACGGTCGGTCTGCGACTACTGGAACTGCTAGAACCGAAGCCTTTGATTCTGTTCTCTTCTCTCTCAGACAAGTGAAGAAGAAAAGACGATGCCGTGTAGTCGATGGAACAATATAACAACAACAACAACAGGCTGACGAGATGAAATTCTTTTCTCGCTTGTCT
>VCCN01000353.1:5886073-5897997 GCA_006491835.1 Architeuthis dux | reverse complement strand
TTTAATATACTGTGCTGTCTTGTTATTTCTCCATGTGATGATAAGCACGATATAAATGACTTTAAAGCAACTCTAAATGTAAAGGTAATTCACAGCTGGCTTCTTCATTGTGATTAGCAGATATTTAGGTATACGTGAAGACACGCTGATGTAAAAACTATAAAATTTGAAATTCAGTAAAAGTAAGGTATGCAGAAAGATACTGTATATGCCAGTGTAAGGTTGTTATAATCACAGATATTAACAGATTTAAAATGCAAACAAAAGACGTACTCACACAGATCCAATTTATTCATACATTACAATGCTGGCACTCAATGCCACATGCATTTTCTCGATCTCCTAAAACCAATATGTCTCCCCGACCACAAGGGCGTAAACAGTGGCACCTTACCAAAAGTTGATTACAGACAATGAGAATACTTAGTTAACAACCAGTATATAATGTGGATATTTAATTTACAAAAAGAAACTAATCAAACATTGTACTGCATCCAATACACTGGTATTACGAATAAGGGGCCATTACCGAAGCTCGGTATGTACATTTATGGGGCTTGGATGAGATGCAACAAGGGTAGTCCTCCAAATATGCTTATAAACTATCTGTTCTACTGTTTGGCATATACAGTATTTTGCATTAAAGAATTCAAAAAAGCTTCTTAAAATGATTGCCATGATGGAATCGGAGAAGGTATCAGTTAATAAACCTATAGAAGAAAGAAATAGAGCTAACATTTTAATTGGAATTAGTTCTTTTAAATATGTTTTTAATTTCTAGGAAAGAGAACAAAAAAATAAAGCAGGATTATGGGGAGTAGGGAAATAAATGACTTTAAAGCAATTCTAAATGTAAAGGTAATATGATATCAGATTGGGCATCAGGTTGCAGAATTTTGGCGGGAAGAAATGCAAAAAAACAAGGCACATAAATAGCTGGATATCATCAATAGGAAAGAAAAAAAAATGGGTATTGGAGTGTAAAAATTAATTCCAAATGATATTTACAGTAATTAGACTGGTGACAGGCTGTTTTGTTATCCATATATATAAGACGGTGTTAATGAGTTAAGAATCAGTTACTATGGAATCTATAGTAAAATTAGTAATTAATAAATCAATCTTTATTATTATTGGATGAAGTATTGTACTTCATCCAATAATAATAAAGACTGATTTATAAAAAAGACTACTAGGTCTCATATGTAAAACAACATAACTATGATGCAGAGAGTCGGTTGTAGGAAGTGGGTTTATAAGTGTAAATCAACTTCTGCTAATCCATGAAGTCTTTGTGGCCGATTGGTAAAAGCAGCTTGGTGTAAACTAGTCTCCATCTGGCAATGAGGGTGTGAGTTCGATTCACACCGAAGGCTTACTCGTTATTTCCGATTGCACTGTTATTCGTTGCCATAGAAACAGAGGCCCGAATTAATAAGTAGTATAAAAACAACTAAAATTAGGATTACGGTAAAAAACTGGTCAAATTTAATAAAAGTGTAGTAATTAATAATATTGTATAATTAGGAATTATTAGTATTGTATAATTAGGAGTTAATCAGTTAAATCTTAACACCAATCGTTTTTGAGCCACAGAACGCATTCCACTCTTCACAACCGAATTCCAAATTGGCCCCCAATATATTCAAACTATGTGGTTATGGTTTAAGAATTTCTATAGAGACAGGTCTGGTTAGTCACTCAATAGGAACTGTCACGTGACCAACATCTTTTGGCAGCATGCTGTATTTGGCTATTTCTCTCGTCTTTTGTTGGGCAGTGATCACTAAAAAAGTCAATTTTAGACAAAAAAATGTGAATGCTGCTGGACACGAACTAGTGACCAATTTAGCATACATTGCATATTGCCCCCGCCCCCCGAAAACTATATAAGGTAGGGGGGATATAAAAAAACGTTTTTTTCTAGACATAATAAGGAGTGAATTTTAAAATTTTCAGCCCTGTATTTCCATTGGTGTGGCCTGTATGCATGAGACATACATACGTAGCCACCCACCCAGAATCACTTAAAAACTGAAGTAACCCAATGCTGACAGTTTTGGTTGATGGTTTCTAATTAAAAATGTTGTGATGCTGAAGATGGCAGGAATGAGGACGGAGATGTGGGGGTCTGTAGAAGTCTCACCCCTAAATACTAAGAAGATTTTGCTTCATCACAGCCCTCCCCTCTGTCTAAGCCTATACAAGGTTGAATCAATAAAAATGTAGCCTGACATGTAGGGAATTTTCAAAAGACAAAAAAAAAAAAAAAACCAGCCTTTTTTCTATCAGCATCCTGTGTTGGGGGTGATAAATTAAAAAATTGCAAAAAGGGATGATCAATTTTTGTTGGGCAGTGATCACTAAAAAAAGTCTGAAACAAACAAAGGAAACCATTTAGCATAAACTTACATTGCAAATTGAAGCCCCCACTAAAAACCTATTATGAGGGGGAAAGCTTTTTTTTTAGACATGATAAGGAGTAAATGTTTAAATTTTCAGCTATCTAGCTCCATTGGTGTGGCCTGTATGAATGACACATACATACATAGCCAGCCAGTCGGAATCACTTAAAAACTGAAGAAACCTATGTTGAGAGTTTTGGTTTACAGTTTCTTATTAAATAAAATGCCTGAAAAAAGTAACCAAAAAAAAAAAATCTTTGTTTTCTCCTCAAATCCGTTGTAAAGATTTCTCACTAACCCAACCTGCTAATCAACAAAACGTTTGCTATTTTATTTTTCCTTACAAGAATATATGCTTCATCTTTCTCTGTTTTGAGGTCTCAAAAATGTAGCAAAAATTAAAACTATTCAATATTGGTATATTATCTAAATTAATATTATATATTATGAATTAATATTTGAAATATTATACAACTGCTCAAAATATGAAGTAACTCTTTTCAGACACACTTTATTTTTTGTTTGTTTATTTATTCCTGGCGACTCCTTGTAGAGCATAGGGGCGCAACCAACTTTTAATAACACATTTTGGCAAAATGATGCATGATAAAATGGGAAACTCCCCATTATAAAAAACTCATGAATAAAAAGTAAAAGAATATATATATAGGTATAAGTTAAAAAGGTTTTGAGATTTCTTTTTACCCCTGACTCACTAAGTATCCTACCATCTGTCTATGTACCCATTTGTCTATCTGCTGGCAGTGCTGACCTAGACTTTGGTGGTAGCACCTGAAACATAAACCCAGAAAGTCTGGCAGAAGGGAGCATTGGCAATAGCAGAGGAATAACCTAAAATAGGAACCACTTCTTTCTAGAGCAAACAGCAAAGTGAATTTCATTATCTGATTCACGAGTAGCCATTTTCTTCATTTTTTTGTCATTTTTTGTCTGAAAAAATGTATCATTATTATACACTGACTTATTATACATAGACTTATTAGACACAGGCTTATTAGACACTGTCTTATTAGACACTGTCTTATTAGACACAGGCTTATTAGACACAGGCTTATTAGACACTGACTTACTCTGACTAATGTCCTCATCTTGGTTGTTGCACTATGAGTAATGCAAAAGTTATATACTTTGGTTCAGTTGAAGAGGCAGACTGGTGACATTGGGTTTCAGATTCCAAGTTTCAACCACCGGATTGTCCTGCGGCAGACATGCCCTAGTGGATAAAAGCATTAGTTTAGCATATCTAGTAACCTGCCTGGTGGTCGTGAGTTAAAAAAAAATCATATATTCTGGTTCAGTAGAAGAGGCAAACAAGCAACATCGCAGAGACAAATTAACTAGGAAGAATTAACTGATACGAGATATCCTCTGGTATGAACAGCAGAATGAGAACAATCTACCCCTGTGGATTGAATAAAGGTTACTGACTGCAACAGACACCTGAAGAAGACCAGAGAGTACAACAGCCAAGATGTTGTGACTATAACCAGGGGTACAGTGCTAACATTTTTGGTGCCGGAGCATTTCATTTTGTTGTTTTATTTTTTTACAGAGGTCCCAGAGCAGCACTCCTCTGAGCTCCGGCAGCACTGCACCCCTGACTATAACAATCAAGATAAGGATACATTTTCTTCATTGGTTCATATCTGACTATAATGCTAAAAGTAAAAAAAATACTTGTGCATCTTTTGCAGAATTTGACACGAAGACTTATGGAGACATTTAATTTAGTTTTTAATCTTTTGGGATTTACAACTTTTACAGATCTTTACTAAGCAGAGCTTAGTACAGCACAATCTTCTAAATGAGGAGAGGCTGTCTGGCTGCCTAGAAAACCAGCATTTTTAAAATTCTGGCTTTTATCTGGGCTTAAACAATAGTCTTTGGCACTGGTGGGAAATATGTAACTATCTCAGCCACAAACCAGGCCACATTCAATGTGGTAAATGTTAAAATCCCAGCAAGCTGCAACTTCAGTTAATTAAAAATAAAGCTACTAGGAACCGCCAGTGATATCTGTTTTCAATTTGTTTTGACATTTGTGCATCTCCCCAGTTCTTGATTTCATTTCGGATCTTGTAACTTGAAATGTCCTCAAATAATAGAGAAGAGAATATTCTTTTGATTTTTAGCAGTTTCTGGTTAAAGAGCAAGAAAAAAGATTTTGCGCAGCACTATTTAGAAAATTGTCTTCTTCTCCTTGTTACACTTGCCTCTTCTGTTCGTATCCATATATAATTAAAAATAAAATATGGATTTAGATTAGTTTAGGTCCTCTGATGCAACAAGGCATATTGGGCCATGGTTTGTCTCCATTTTGAATAATCCGTGGTAGCATCCTGCATGTTCCTCCAGATTAGTCCAATTCTCTGAAGGTCTTCATTCAATATTGAGTACCAGTTTATTTTGGTCCAATCTCTTTTTCCTCTCACTGCCACAAACACGTTGCAATTTTCAGATATGTGTATGATGTGTCTAGATAGCTTCATGGTCTCTCTGTGATGGTATCAGTGAGCAGTTTCTGAGTACTTATTCATTTGTAATTCTGTCTCCGTAAAAGATAGATTAGATAAGAAAAAATTAGCCAACAAAATCCAATAAGAACTAGCATTCCAAGGGAAAATAATCATCACATAGAGAAATAACAAGACAGCACAGTATATTAAAGACTAGCATTCCAAGGGAAATTATGAATCACTGCCACCTATATATGCTTCTTTTTACCTCATAAATTAAAAAGTGGTGGTGGGCAGTGATTGCTAAAAAGTTCAAATTTTCAAACAACAAGTGAGAATGCTCCTGGACTCAAACCAAGGGATCAATTTGGCATAAACTTACATTGTAATTTGAACCCACACTAAAAACCTATTTATGTGGGGAATTTTCAAAAAACAAAAAGCATTTCCCCTACTCATTGAGGGGAGAGTGTGTGCAAAATTCTAAGTTTTTACTATGAATGGTTAGGGCTGGGCAAAGTCCAGATACATAGAAACATATAAAGGTCAGAACACATGAATAACCTAACCCAGCTAAACCAGTGTTGTGGGTAGCAGTGATTAATTATTGACCCTTATTTTCACCTGGGTAGTTACAAATGACCTTTCTAGTATAAAATTTTAAAATTTCTAGTGCTTCAAGTATAAGTTATCCAGGAAATGATTGGCAATTGATAAACTATTATAATTTATATACTGTATTTTCCAGTTTTCTAAACTGCATTTTTTCTTTAAAAAAAAAGGAAGATCAAAATTATCCTGTGTCAAATGCACTGATATTATAGATAGGAGGCTGCGCACCATAGACTCCAGCTGAATTTCAGTGAGCAGAAGTTTAAAAAGACCCTTGTAAAACATTTGTCTTATCAGACAGTAAACATGGTAGATATATTAGGTGTCAAGTAAGTAGCATCTTCTGCAGAAAGATTTCAAAGAATATCTGCTGGAACATTTCTGGTGATTACTTCTTGAAACTCAAACAACCAAGAACATAAAATCAACACAACTGAGGTGATAAAGTTCACATAAGGAGGGTCTTTCAATTTGATTCTTGGAAGAGGCAACTTTACCCAGGATTGGATCAAGCTAGTGTGTGGCCTGTAGCATATGTTATAAAGGGGCCCTACATTTAAATACACATAAATATTAAAACACAAAAATGTCTTACTTGCATTGTAAAGTAATTAGAAAACGTCAACCAAAACTGTCAATATCGGTGTGGCCATGAAGTGGAAATGGACTCGCCTGAGGAAATGACCTGCTTGAGGTACGGGAGGCAAAAAGATGAGTGAAACAGGTCGCTGACATATATAGACGAAGTAGAGATTTGGTGACCTGTATGTTGAGCACTAGCAACCTGGATGTGGTGAGTTGCTGGCTATAACAGGCCCTGGCCACGAGGGCTCGGCAATTCGCTTTTTACTCGCCACCTGAAGCCACGCTCGAATCATGTTTGGGACTTTTACGGTGAATGATGTCTTAGCAGCTCAGAGTTTGTGATAGCTTACCAGTGATAAGCAAGAAAGTGCCCCTTGAAGGAATCGTTCCAGTGTTGCAGCATTGACGTACTGTTGGACTCATTGCATCAAAGCTGTGTGTTTTCCCCCTCCCCATTTCTACTACAATAGGTTTCTTCAGTTTTCAAGTTGTCTGGCTGGTTGGTTGGTTGACTATGTATGTATCACACGTACAGGCCACACCAATGGAGCTAGAGGGCTGAAAATTTCAACATTTTACTCCTTATATTTAGAAAAAACGTTTTTTTCTTTTTTTAAAATTCCCCTCCTAAATAGGTTTTTAGTTGGGGGTTCAATTTACAATATAAGTTTATGCTAAATTGATCCCTGTTTGTGCCCACTTGTTTTTTGCAAATTTGAAAACAAGTGAATGAAGTATACTTATTCAATTGTCACCCCTTTTTTTAATTGATCACCCCCAACACGGCATGCTGCCAAAAGATGTTGGTAACATGATGGTTTCTATTGAGTGACTAAGCAGACCTGTTAATTTTTTTCATTTGCTATACAGCCAAATAATACAAAATGATATATCAGTCATAGTATTACTTTGTTTCACTTTGATTCCGTGCAGCGGCCATGACTTCAATTTCAAATACATTTACAACGCATAAATATAAAGGTATCAAATAGATACACTGCCATTAATTACTGTATTGAAATGATAACTGGTTAAATCGCTAACCTTAAACACCCAGTCATGCATAAAAGTTGAAGGCAGTATAATAATAGACATAGGTGCTGACTTTTAGTTTTCCTAGGGAGGGGCTCAAATCCAGAAACGTTACGTTGAAGTTATTCAAATTAATTGCATAGAAACATGTATTATCAGTAATAACATTTAACGGTTACCATGCTTGTATCAAAGTCTATAATTACCCCCAATATTAAAAAAAAAATGTTCGAAATAGATTAAATTTACGTTAAAATCTTTTTGTTTTAAATACCTTCAATGTAAAATATGTGCTGAACAAATTTTGGTTTTAAATACCTCCAATGTAAAATAGGTTTGGGAAAATAATTTTGGTTTGAAATACCTTAAATGTAAAATAGGTTCTGAACATATCAAACGGAAAAAAAATAACTAACAATGCAATAATTCTGTGTATTTTAAAAACAAATTAAATTAATAGTGACAAAGCTTGATGGTGCATCTGTGTTAAATTATTTGTCAATAATACCAATTTTCTCAGGGGTGGCTCGATGTAGTCAGCATCTATGTGCAGAATCACTTTCAAGCGTTAGTGCAGGGCCCTTGAAAGTGCAGCACCTTTGAAAATACAATGCCTGTAGTATAATATTACTTATGCTACATAGTTAATTTATCATATTTGGAAGAATTCTTCTCTTCAAGTATTGGTTGCAGTACTGCAACATTTTGTTAATCTCTAGAGAAAATAGAATCTCAGGATTACAGAAGAAATACTTAACTGAAATATTATGTCAGTGAATAAGTGACTAGTTAATTATTTTTTGAAATTTTTGGAATTTTTAAGATGAAGCATTTTCACTATTATTATTTTACTAGAATATTACGCGTCATATAAGTTTTTTTAATACTGGGAACATGCTTATACATTATGGATAATAGTAGGTTTTCTCTTTTTTGGTCATCCATATTTATCTGTCCTATAGAAGCAGATACATTCACGTGGGCTTTCATCACTTATGGGTAAGGAAGTGAATTTACAGGGAACATACACACTTTAAAAGCAAATGTATTTTTCTAGTAAAATGAAAGAAATATTTTCTCAACAGATATAAGCAAAAAACAGTGTGATATGTTTTGAGCATGGCAAAGACAAAAACAATGGCTGAATAATTCATTAATCATTGGAGGGTTCAGATTATTACTTATTGAGTCTAAAACCTGCTTTAAGTAAGCTAAAATATGTTACGGTATAATGTATTTGTATGCATTCCTTTTAAAATTAATTATAGCTACTAGAATTTAAATTTATGCAAATCACTTAACTCCACCGTTCTGAATTGAAGGGAACAATCAGTACATAATGATGTGTTTGGTTTGAAATGAGCTATGGTGCTGATGAAGATTTGGTTGCGTTAATTTTAAAAAGGCAAAAATAATTTTTCTTTTCATACCATTTTACTCGGACATAATTTTGGGCTTTGTATACAAAATATGAAATGTGTATCCGGTCTACAGACTTGTTGCTTGAAGCAATAGATATGGATGTATTAATCATGGAGGGGGGTCATTTTATTATTTCAGATCAATAGAAAATCGAACCCCCACTTTATTGATACTCCACTTCATGTACAGAGATTTTTAAAAAGAGTCTAAAATCTGTTTTAATTATGTGAATCTTCGTTTTTTATACCATTGTATTCAGACATATGTTGGGGCTATGTATGAAAAATATAAAAGTTATAGCTGGTCTACACACTTAGATATGAACAGATATTTAATGTGACCGAAATCAGCATGACAAAGCCACAAACCCTGGCGTTTATAGGTATAGATTACAAGCTTTACTTCATCTAATTATTATTGTAGCTTTTTACATTACAAAATTAAAAATAGCTTTTTTAAATTACGTATTTTTGTCAAACTCCAGTCCAAGTCAGAGGCTAGAGTTGACTTTTTCACTGTAACAACAAGAACAATCCTTAACTAATTTAGGGGAGTAAACTCTTCACTGTTTGTCAGTTCAAACAAACCGATCCATCTTATACTCCATCTTATTAGTGTACGTCTTAAGCACAATAGTAATATTGGGGAACACTTCAATTATGTGTTGCTCACAAATAAGCTGAAGAACTTTTGCACAGTGCATTTTAGATGGTGTGTTTTCTTCTGTGTTCTGGAATTTCCTAAAATGTAAATATTTTTTGAACTGATAACACTCATTTACTAATTTGTAGTCAATATCATCTTTGTAATACAAAATTATAAGTTTAATACTGTCCTCATCAATTTCAGAATTGTTCACCAAGGATGATGAATCTGCATATAATTATGCAAGTTTGTTCCTTCTTTGAGTGACTTGGAATTCAATTTTCTTTGTTGAATATTGAAAAATTCCAATAACCCAAAATGCCTGCCCTCTTAACATCCTCCTAATCATTTCTTCTGGAATGTATATGCACCTCAACATTCTCGAATACATCATCATTGCCACTGAAAGTATCATTGTTTGAATGATGATATTCTCATATCAGAGTTCTAAATGAAACAATATCAGTAACTTCGAGAAATTTATTCATGTAATTAAAAATAAATATAATCAATATTTTTTCAAAACTTTTGATTTATATAAAAATTTGAGTGAAAATCTTTGTCCCCCACATTATTAGTGTATTACCGAATGATTTATTTAAAAGGTGGTAATGGAAATATATGATAATTATGATATTGAATATGTAAGAAAACTAGTTAATTCAATGAAAAAACATATTCTTACATATTTTCTATAGTTTTGAGAAGACCCTAACATTCAAATAGTTCTTCGGATGATTGAACTCCTTGTTGTTTGTGTTGTTTTCAGGTGTAAAATCTGAGGATTAGGGGCCCTGAATCTTAAGCTTCATTATTTTGATAGTGAATCTGCCGCTGCCCATACATGTCATCTGCTATTATTGACATGGCCTGTCAATCACTGTTCAATATCCGATCACACCAACCCCTACTGTTGAAAAAAAGCTATATTTCATTGTTTTTTTTATGCAGCATGTGACGATTTTTACCACATTTCAGTTGAGTAATGATGAAACTAACTTTTGCAAATAAAATTATATCCATTGTACGAGTAAATTATTTTTAGTAAATTTTTTAATAAGAGAATCTTAATTTTTAAAAATTTTAAAACCTGTCAACAAAATGGCGTCAAAATGATTGATTTATCAAATAAAAAGTAAACATTTATTTTAAAAGTACAATTCTACGTTGTAATTAATGAAAATTTCTTCTTTTTTCTTTTACAATAATTTGGACTTTCCTCTTTCTAACTAGAACAAGAAAAAACTTGAGAAAACATTTTAAATTTAAATTACGTTTTAAAATAGAGTGTCAAAGATTTAAAAAATTTGTTTGTGTGTAACACTTTTCTACATCACCAGAAGAGTCCACTACATAGAGATTATTAATTTAAATTAAGTAATTGCAAAATTACTTGTATATTGGCATCATTTTTTATGGCATAGTAAACTAGTAAAATAACAGGTCTGATTAGTCACACAGTAGAAACCGTTACGTAACCAAAGTCTTTTAGCAGCATGCCATGTTGGGGGTGGTCAATTAAAAAGTTGGAAAAAGGGGTTATCAATGAATAAATTACTTCTATCGCCTTTTGTTGGGCAGTGATCACAGAAATAGTCTGAATTTTCAAAAAATAAGCGTGAATGATGCAAGACACAAACTAAGAAACCAATTCAGCATAAACTTACATAGCAAATTGAACCCACACCTAAAAACCTGTTGGGCAGTGATCACTGAAATAGTCTGAATTTTCAAAAAACAAGCGTGAATGATGCCAGATGCAAACTAAGGAACCAATTTAGCATAAACTTACATAGCAAATTGAACCCACACATTTAGAAGGGGGAATTAAAAAAGAAATCGTTTTTTCTAGAGATAAGGAGTAAACGTTCAAATCTTCAGCTTTCTAGCTCCATTGGTGCACAACACATACATAGCCTGCCAGAATCACTTAAAACTGAAGAAACCTATCACTGATTATACCAACGCTGACAGTTTTGATTGACTGTCTCCAATAATAAGAGTGCCTCTATTTATTTGCCATTTTTAGCATGTGGAGAACCAAGCCAGACAGTTGGAAGACTCATTTTATAAAGGCCTCCCTCTAATATTTATACTCCATGGTAGAATTCCTTTCCATGGTGTCTGGGCAGCTTAACAACCAACTAGAAGGTTAAGGAATTAGGTTGGGTAAACTGTACTAGGGTAAGGGTGTCTGACACGAGTAGGGAGGAACACATATGGACCATCCTGCTTGCAAAGAGTGTTGATAGTGGTAACAGTAATCCTGGAGCCTCGAAGGCCTCAGGCTTTCTATGTGAGTGGGTTAAGGTCTACAAGTCTGTGAAAACGAGACGACGAGATGGGGGTCTTTATTTGTTTGTTTTCGGTTCTCGTCCTTTCTGGGAATTTGGGGGTCGATTGGATTTAAAGCCTGATGGCGTCAATAGAAAAAAAAATGACTATGTAGAATATAATCAGAAAGCGTTATAAAAACAAGCTATGGATATACAGGCATGGATCCAGAGAGGTCCAGGGGATCCTGAACACCATACACACATTCAGGCAAAACATAATTTTAAAAAATCTTTTTAATGTCTAGATAAAGACATTTTATAAATAAAAAATTCAAATAATCCCAAGTCATCATAAATTAATGTTAAAAACAAAAATTGATTTTATCCAATGACTAATTCAGTCGTTCCCTCCAGGAGGGGAATTTGGATAGTCCAAGGGGTGAATAAGTCTATTAGGTAAAAATAAAAGT
>VCCN01000353.1:5872061-5882434 GCA_006491835.1 Architeuthis dux | reverse complement strand
TTGAAAACTGAAGAAACCTGTTGACAGTTTTGGTTGAGGTTTCTAACAAGCAGAAAAAGTCACACTGTTCAATAGATAGATTCTATATCCTGGGAAAAATATTTCTGTTTTGAATCTATCATCATTATGAGCTGTCTATTCAAAAACTGTACAATATTTATGATGAAAAGTGTGACAAATTCAATATGAAGGAGAGAACCTAAACTTTTCAGGGTTTCTGCCCAGAGCTTAATGATGGAGCAAAATCTGACAGTCTTGAAGTCATTTGTAGAATTAAGGGTTCAGAAGTGTCGGGATGGTAACCCCAGTTCTGGGACAGGGTCGAAACTACCTTATGTATTTCATTAACATGGCTCCTGCGTCTGAAGCTGTGGGAGACTATATGCTTGGCCAAATGTTTGGGATACATGTTCCTTCTTTCTCTCTCTGTCTTACTTTATAACTTTCCCTCAAATTCTGGTTATATGATACATGGCTTCTTCTTCTTCTTTACACCCCATCAATGTTACGGCGGAGTCTTAAAACGCGTGGGAAAAAAAAAAATCTGTCAAACAAAAATTTCAAACAAATGATAAAAAGCTTTACAAGAAAATTTTTCGTACTATGCTTAATATGAAGTATATTGAAAGTTTTTAAGAATTAATCTTTAGGTATGGTTATATTTGCTGGGTAAAAATTTGAGGTAAAGATCTACATTCGTTAACCAAGTCGAAAGAAAATAGAAACAATTTTTTTTTTGCCAGTAATTTGTTGTGCTTTTAAACCGTTAGACCCTAACATCTTCCAAGAAGTTGTTTGTTTTTTTAAAGTTTTATGAAGGGGGGTTCTATTTACAATGTAACTGTATGGTAAACAGGACCGTTACTTTCTGTCAGTTGTATGGAAGTGAGGCTTCGAAGCATGACTGGGTTTCTCTGATATTTTAATGATGATTTTTCTGTGCTTTCATTAAGGCTTAATGAAAATATCAAAGAAGCCTCACAAGGGAAGTAACTGAATAATTCTAAGCCTCACTTCCATACAATGGACGGAAAATAATTGTCCCGTTTATCATACAGTTACATTCTAAATAGAACCCCCCCTCGTAAAACTATGAAACATTTTTTTTCTAAAAACTAACAACTTCTAGGAATATTGTTAGGGTCTAATGGATTAAAAGCACAACAAATTACTGGCAAAAAAAATTGTATTTTTTTTCAACTTGGTTAACGGATGCAGATCTTTACCAAATTTGATGTTCACAAACCTGGTTGCTGCAGGTTCAAACTCCACTCCAACATCTATTCACTCTGAAGATTATTACTTTTGTATTTTATATATAATAAATTTGTAAATATATAGTACTTGTTAGTTTTGCTCAGTTGGTAAGAGAGCTGCCTATCAATCACTAGGTCGTGCTTTCAAATCACGGTAGGCAAATGTTAATTTTATATATCAATTTGGTTTAATGTGACAAACAGTGAAGAGTTTACTCCCCTAGATTTTGGTGAGGATTGTTCTTGTTGTTGTTCATGTTATGGGGGGAAAATAAAGTCAACTCCAACTTGGACTGGAGTTTGACAAAAATATCTTCTATGTTGCTGAAACATTTCAGGTCCGCTGCTGGACAAAGGCCTTTTCCAGCTCCTTCCATGCCGACTGTGACTTTACCAGCAAACCTTTCCGTCTCATCTCTCCATCTTTTATCTGGTCTTCTACTGCATTTGTAGTCCCTTGGAAACCAATCAACCAACCTTTTGCACCATCCGTTATCATTCCTTCTTGCTATGTGTCCTGCCCAACTCCATTTTAGTTCAAAACCTATTCAGTACTGAGAGAGATCTGTCTATTAAATTTAAGCTTAATTGGTAGAAGCAATGAGGCCATGAATAAGAAATAATAATAAAAATCATAACAAAAAAAGATTCAAACATCTTTATATCTATGAAATCTGCCCTTGTGAATTTTCTCACTGCTTATGCCAGTTTGGCAGTATATTTTTCAAGGAATCTGACCCTAACCCGACAATAAAACATGTTTTTCTTTGAGCAAAAACCCCAACCCCAACCCAAACATGACAATAAAACATGGAGTCTATTTAAATCTGATGGTCTGCTCTGACATGCAAACTACTAACGCCACTAACATTAATTCTCAGTTTTGAGAAAAATACATTTTTGAAGGTTTTAGGAGTGGCTTTGAGGGCCTGACTGAGGGTGTGTGTGGGTCTGCACAGGAGTGTGTGCGAGCCCAACCTTTTTTATTTAATTTATGAAATCTCTATAAACTATTGTTTGCCTTGTTGCGTAGTTGTATTTGAAGTTTTTTTCCCTGGGGAATGCGGGTACCCCAGCCAGAATAAACTAGTTCTATCTTAGCATGTATAAACTAGTTCTAATAGGTTGGTGCAAAAATAATTGCGGTTTTTGTTATTTTAAACTTTGATGCTTATTTTGGAATAAACTATTATTTAACTATGTTCATGGAGTATACCATCTTAAAGCGTGAATTTGGTTCTAATTACTTAAGCTGAACATTTTCTTTTGACTATTTATTCTGGTTTATTTCAGGCTGTTAAATCAAAGATGGAAAAAACCCAAATTCAAGCAATTTGTTGTTTGAGTTCAAAATGAGATGTAAAGCAGCGGAAACTGCTCGCACTATCAACCAAGTATTTGCCCAGGGGACCATCAATGAATATACAGCTCAACATTGGTTTCAAAATGGAGGCGAGAGCCTTGAAGATGAGGAGGGTCATGGTCGTCCTTCTGTGATTGACGACATCTAATTGAGAGCCATTATTGAAGCGGACCCACGCAAAACTTGAAAGGTTGCAGAGGAACTAAATGTTGACCATTCAACAGTTTTTATTATTAAATTTGACTAGTATTTTTACCATCATCCTAATTTTAGTTGCTTTTATACAACTTATTAATTCGGGCACTGTTTCTATGGTAACGAATACTAAAAATAGCGTATTACAATACTTCATCCAATAATAATAAAGATTCATTCAACAGTTGTTTGACATTTGCACCAAATTGGAAAAAAAGCTCAACAAATGGGTGTCACACAAGCTGAACAAAAATCAAAGAATTTTCCATTACAAAATCTGCTCTGCACTTCTGTTGCGCAATAAAAATGATCCATTTCCTCATCGCATTGTGACATGGATTCTGTACAACAATCGACAGCATTCCACGCAGTGGCTGGACAGAGGTGAAGCGCCAAAACACAGATTATGGTCACCGATTCTTGGTAGGCAAGTGGAATCATTCACTTCTTGAATCTTGACAAAACCATCACAGCAAAGAAGTATTTCCAGGAAATTGACAAAATGCACCAAGAACTGCAATGTTAATATCCAATATTGGTCAATCGAAAAGGACCAATTCTTCTCCATGACAACACTGACCACATGTGGCACAAATGACCCTGCAGAAATTGAACAAACTAGGCTACGAAACTCTACCTCACCCAGCTTACTACCAGACCTCTCTCCGACGGACTACCACTTTTTCAATCATTTTGACCACTTCCTGCAAGGGAAGGTCTTCAATAAACAAGCAGCAGCTCAAAACGCCCTCGAAGAATTCATTGGTTCCAGGAACCGAGAATTCTATGCATCCGGAATAAATAGACTTGTTTATAGTTGGCAAACATGTGTAGATTCTGAAGGTTCTTATTTCAATTAATAACTTTTATTCTAAACTGAAATATACTGCTTTTTTTTTTTTCACCAACATAATATCTTAATATATAAACTAGTTCTATCTTACAGTTATGTGAATATCATTTAATATCCATTCTGACATATCCAAAATAAAGACATGAGATATAAGTTAACCCTTTATATGGCACCCCTAAAAATATTTTAGATATCAAAACAATCTTTGTGTATGTTAAACTAGACCAAATTACAAGATATTTTCAAGTTTTTGTAAATTTTTTTTGTTTATGGGGGAAAATTCCCTCTAATGAAGTGATCATATATGGTGCCTCACCCAAAAAGTGACCAAAAATGGAAAATATAAAAAAATGGAAAATAAAGTAGATAGTTAAATAAAACATAGAATTAAAGAATAACATTCAATATAATGAATAGATAAAAAAAAAATTGATATAATAACACCTCTGGGTTTGATTTTAAAATGTTATTGCGCGGGCCAAAAACAGACTAATTTAATGGAGTGTGGTATGCCTCAAAACAGTTTCTGTCTTTGTTCAAGCACAAATGTACTTTGCAAAGCTTGCAGACCACATTGGTGCGGATTATGTTCTCTTTGTGGCTACAATATTTGCATGTTGCTGACCGGTCCTCAGGTGATCATATGTAGTCACTTGCCCCATAAAGGATTAAATATTATCCAGTTTAGAAAATATGTTACGATTGTAATGTATTCTTCTGTTTTTCATTTACAGTATGCTTGTTAATATGACTCGAAGAAGAACTCCCCCCTCCGTAACAAAAGAGAAAGAACACAATGTGCCTTGTAAATCATTGTTTCGTCTAAAACAACACCGAAGCAATTAGCGATATAAATAACTCAATTAGAAACATGCATCAACAATGTTCTACTTTCTCGTACGCAACGCTAGAAGAGAATTCTCAGCACATGTCATTTTCATCAGCCTCCTTTTGTTTTAACCTCCCGTGTTCATTTGTCTCTTGCGAATTCGTTAGTCTCAGATGTGTTATTGTGTCTGACAAAGCCTTCTCCAGTGTTGCCAATTTAGATGTTTTTCATTTAATTCTGGATGTTTTCAGTTGCTTCTAGATATCAGAAATTGATATTTAAACAGCAGTGCTTTTTATCACAGTCACTCCCTGCTACTCTTTGCCACTCCCTGCCACATGTTAATGAAATATTTTGATGCAAAAACTATCTGTCACTTCTTAATACTACTAGTTCTCATATGTTAATGAAACGTGTGGCAGGGAGTTTGTTTACGTTTGAGAACTAGTAGTATTAAGAAATGGCATGGAATGGCAGAGAGCAGCAGGGATAAAAAGTACCACCCCTATTTAAATAACATTTTTATTTATTTTATAGTAATGAAATAAGCAACATTTTTAATAAATTTAGTAATATTTCGATAAAATAAATGTTGAAGATTAAAGTCACATTTAATTTATTAATAATTTGTATTATATTTCCTAGATTTTATATATCTTTCTGGAGAATCTAGATGTTTCTGGGTGTTTTTTGACTCAATTTTAGATGTAAACTTGAAAATAAAGTTGGCAACACTGTCTCTAACAATTCAATTTATATCTCATTCTACATCAATACTCTCATTTGTTTTCTAAATTGTTTTACAGTGCAGGTTTTCTGTGAAGAGAAAGTAACCTTTTAGCATTTAATAATTTGCATATGGTCTAAATATCTAACTTAATTGTTTCTCTATGCAGTAAAAAAAAAAATGGTTGGGAATGAAGTCAAGTACAATAGAATTTTCTGTTAAGGGTGATGCGCCAACAACTGGGTCTGCTGTCTGTAGTATTCAGACAGACATTCATCTTCAGCTCATCTTACTTATTTCTCTAACACTAGAATCGGGGCCAGATTTAGTTGTAGCAAATATTGTAATGGGGTCTAAATTAAGAAAATACACAAATATTAAAACACATACATTTTTTACTTGCATAGTAAATTAATTACATTTATACATCTGCTATGCAGCCAGATAATATGACAAATATGTCTGACATTTCAGTAATAGTATTACATTGTTTTTGTTTTGATCTTTGTGCAACAGCTATGACGTCAGTTTTGAAATGCCTTCATATCTATGTGTCATATATGTATCACATACCACACTCCCATTAATTACTATGTTAAAATAATAACCCCAATTAAAGGTGATAATTAGCCTAAATT
The DNA here is from genome assembly GCA_006491835.1 of Architeuthis dux. Taxonomy (NCBI): domain Eukaryota; kingdom Metazoa; phylum Mollusca; class Cephalopoda; order Oegopsida; family Architeuthidae; genus Architeuthis; species Architeuthis dux. The sequence continues at coordinate 5,876,573 of VCCN01000353.1, read as the reverse complement.
GCTAACCATAAACACCCAGTCATTCATAAAAGTTGAAGGCCTTATAGTACTACTGTGATAGAGCAACTGCAGAATCACTGAATTGGAATAAACAGCTTGCAAGCATTTAGCGCGGGGCCATTGAAATTGCGGGGCCCGTGTAGCATGTGCTACTTTTGCTACATAGTTATTCTGGCATTGACTAGAATGAGAAATCTTTGTAATGGAAATCACAAAAAATAATAAATAGATAAATGTAATAAAATAAAATAAATGAATACTGTTAAGTAAGTATTCTCATATCAGTATTGGGTTATGCCCCTTAGGCTGAAGCGTGTTTATCGACTTCTGGGAAGGCGCCATTGTTTACGTTCTGAGTGAACAGACGCGATGTTGATTTAGAGACAAGGCAGGAAGTATGTGCCGTCAAGTGCTGTTGATGTAAATAAGAATGAATAAATGAGTTTGTGAGTACATCTTTTGTTGCCTTTTAAATCTGTTGGTATCTGTCATCATAATCTTTACTAAAAATATTTAAAATTATTTTGCTTTTACCAAGTTTCATTTTCTGACAAGAATAATAATATAGTAGTCCTATTTTTTCAGTAATGCTTGCATTAATTCCTGACCCATGACAATTTTTTTTACCTGATCTTCAATGCACACCATGCAGATTGAGAGTGAAATCTTGTTCAAACGAATGTTAGGTAAAAAAGTTGCAAAATATTATGCTTAATCTTTTCCCTGCCACCAATATTTAGTTTATTAATAAAGAAAATGACTAAAGCTAAGCTGAGGAGTGGTAAAGGCAGAAAAAGCATGGATTGGAAATAAAGAATCCTAACGACCGATATGATGTTCTGAGTAGTTGTGACAGAAAGCAGCTGAGACTAGAATTCCAAGGGAGATTATGAATCATCGCCACCAATATATGCTGTGTTAGGGATGATCAATTAAAAAGTTGGAAAAAGGGATGATCAATTAAAAAGTTGGGAAAAGGGATGATCAATGAATAAGTTACGTATCTCGCCTTTTGTTAGTCTGTGATCACTAAAAAAAATGCTGAATTTTCAAAAAACAAGTGGGTACAAACTAGTGACCAATTTAGCATAAAATTACATTGCATATTGAACTCCCCACTAAAAACCCTACTTAATGGGGGAATTTTCAAAAAACAAAAAAAAGATTTTCTCTACTCATTGATGGGAGCATGTGTGCAAAATTTCAAGTTTCTACTATAAACGGTTACGGATGCATACATAGATACATATAAATGTCAATAACCTAAACCCAACAATAAACCAGTGTTGTGGGTAGTGGTGATTAATTAAGCTGAAAGAAATACTAGCAAAAATATGCTATAGTTAAGGAGAATTGAATATGGAAATTGTTGTAATTCTGCTGTTTACTTGTGGATTCCTCAATGGGTGGCCCACACTTGTAGCTTTGTGTCAGGCTTAAGCTAAGCTTATTTAATATCTGTAAACAGAGTGAATAGTACAGTGACTTACTTTGCCCTCTTATCAAGTGCCCCAAAGATCACAGGTGACTCAAGAAAATCAAGGTGACTAGAGAAAGTCAAGGTGATTGATGTTTACGGCAACTGTGTAATTCTTCTTAGCATTGCCTTTGAGTGTTAGAAACTGTCAACCAAAACTGTCAACATAGATTTCTTTAGTTTTTAAGTGATTCTGGCTGGCTGGCTGGCTATGTAAGTATGCGTCATATATACAGGCCACACCAATGGAGTTGAAAATTTAAACATGTACACCTTATAGAAAAAAATGTTTTTTTTGTTTTTTAAAAATTAGTTTACAATGTACGTTTATGCTAAATTTGTAGCTTAGTTTGTTCATGCTTGTTTTTGAAAATTTGAACTTTTTTAGTGATCACAGCCCAACAAAAGTCGAGAGAATTACTTTATTCATTGATCACTCGTTTTTTAAATTTTTTAATTGATCACCCACAGCACGGCATGCTGCCAAAAGACATTGGTCATGTGATGGTTTCTATTGAGTGACTAACCAGACCTGTTCTTCTTAGCTCTTTCAACCTCCCTACAGTCCAAAATTGAACATGGTTGTGTCAGGTGGTGTCAGGTATGTCTGTAGGACATACAACCAAGTTGAATTTTGACTCGTCAGACCACAGAACACGGCTCCAATCTTCCACAGTCTAATCTGTAATTTCTTTGGTAAAGTCAAGAGGTTCTTTTGTGCTTGACAGAACTGATAAATGGCTTCTTCACCACTGCACAACCTCTTCACTCAGTCTCTTGTAGCCATCACCTTGCAGTGCGAGATGACATAGGAGGATACTTGCCATTGCACATCTCTTTCAGGACCTAGCATCAAGCGCTTATAGAAACAGCATACACCCTCCGGTCTCCTGTTCCTCCTGCCACCCCAACCTCCGAAAAACTCAGCCTAACATATTATCATCACTATTTTTGGGGGTCTTGGAACGGTTCAAAATTTTCCCATATAAATTAATAGTAATTGCTTCTTCACTTTACACCATTTCAGCTTAGAAAAGGATTTTATAGGAATGCTCTACTTTCGTATAGCAAGAAAACCTGTAATTACATACAACAATTGCATGCCTACCATAAAATGATGGCTAGTATATAAGTCTCTCAAGAAAACTGAATTCTTAGTTTATTAAGGTTTTGTAAATATCGACTTTTGTTTGAATTTCTGTCATTGTGTGTTCATTTATGGCTGGGAATTTTGAGGTTCATGTCATTTTGAAGTTTTTTTAAGCTAAATGATGATTGATGGTTGGATTTGAAACCTCATGTGAAAATCTTGCCTTGGCGTCATTGTGTTCCTTTTTAGGAGGATGTCTTGATACTTAAAAAAACAGGTCTGGTTAGTCAGTCAATAGAAACCGTCACGTGACCAATGTCTTTTGACAGCATACAGTGTTGGGGTGATCAATTAAAAAAAGGGGTGACGATTGAATAAGTTACTTCACTCACCTTTTTTCAAATTTTCAAAAAAACAATTGGGCACAAACTAGGGACTGTTTTTTCTAAATATAAGGAGTAAAATGTCAAAATTTTCAGCCCTCTTGCGCCATTGATGTGGGCTGTATGTGTGATACATACATAGCCAACCAACTTGAAAACTGAAGAAACCTGTTGTAGTAGAAATGGGGAGGGGAAAAACACAGACACAGTTTCGATGCAATGCCTCCAACAGCACGTCAATGCTGCATCACAAACTCTGAGCTGCTACGATGTCATTCGCAGTAAAAGTGGTGATCAATGATTAAGTTACTTCTCTCGCATTTTATTGGGCAGTGATCACCAGAAAAGTCTAAATTTTTTAAATACAAACGTGAATGATGTCAGACACAAACTAAAAGACCAATTTAGCATAAACTTACATTGCAAATTGAACCCCCAACTAAAAACCTATTATGGGGGGAATTTTCAAAAAACAAAAAATGTTTTTTCTAGACATAATAAAGAGTAAATGTTTAAATTTTCAGATCACTTTCTCCATTGGTGCGGACTGTATGCAGGATACATACATACATAGCCAGCCGGACCAACTTGAAAACTGATGAAACCTATGGTGACAGTTTTGTTTGATTATTTTTAATAATGTTAATAAATGCTATGTCTGACATAATAAATTAAAGATATAGGATATAAGACACATTGGCGGCCATGTTAATTACTAAAACTGCTGTGAATACTTTGTAAACCAGTTTATTTATTTCTACTTAGCTTCATATTATGAATATAAATTATTAAACATTTTAAAAAATGTTTTAAATTTATGAGAAAAAATAAAAAGAGCAGATGATTTATTTGCAATTCCCTCAAGTTGTTATATTTAAAACAAAATCCTAAAAAACATCTTCCTGTTTCATTAATGGGTTTAAATGGCTCGGGTCATGTGTGTTGGGGAAAGATTAATGAAATTTTTCCATTAATTAATTAGATTTCATTAAAAATTATTGATTATTTAATTAAATCATTACTCAGTTGAATTTCCATAAAATTCAGTCAGGATGAAAATCAATCACAAAGAAGATTAAATGATAAAAATGCCTACAAAATGTGAAAGAAAAGAAATCATTTAAAGTGATTTTATTTTGAAGAGAAGAACAACTGGAAGAGAGATAAAAGATAGGAAGAGAAAGAATAGAGAGAGAAAAGAGAGATAGAAACAAGAATGAGAAGGGAGACAATGAGAAGAGAGAGGAGTAGGGAGATAGAAATGGTAAGGGAAGGGAAACAAAGTGCAAAGATAGGGTAAAAAGAGACCAGAGAAAAAGAGAGGGGAATGGAGACAGAAAAAAGGGGAAGGAAACAGATGAGAAAGAGAGATGGAGAGAAAAGAGAAGGGAAAAGGAAATAGAAAACAAAAAATATTATAAAAATAATGACAGAAAAATAAATTTCATTTGAGGTATGCATTTTTTTGTTTGCAATGAATACATTTGTACTAAAACTACCTGAAAACTGCAGTTTCCAGCTAGTATGTATATGTATATATAAAATCAAATGATGGATAATTT
>VCCN01000353.1:5859874-5871349 GCA_006491835.1 Architeuthis dux | reverse complement strand
GTTAGATCATGTGTTCTAAAACAAGTCTGCAAGTGATAAGAGAGTGTGGAAGAGATGAAATACTATGAACATCAATTTGCTTTACTGCAAAAATCGCATGGGTTTTGTGAGTCAGTGATAATGATTTCAGACACAATGAGTATTACACAAGACTTTACTGGATTCTAATTATCTTTAAAATTCAAGGTGCAAGGGTGGATCCCGGATTTTGAGCAGGGGGGGGGGGTCCAAATGGAAAAGTTTTTTACAAATAAATATTTGAATATTACTCATGTATAGGCTGACACAAATTTTGGGTGGAAAAAAAACAAAAAAACTTTGTTTTAAAATAACACATTCATATATGGTGATTGGTTTAATAACCGGCTACTATCTTCCAAAATTCCCGATTAATTGTTTGATCTTTAATTTTTTAATTGTGTTTTGCCCGAGCAGGTGGGTGTCCAGACGTTGTGAACCTCATCCCTGGATCTGCGCCTGAGGTGCTACCCAAAAGTTCAAGGGATTTGAACAGTGCGTGCAAACTGAATGTAGTACAGACTTTTGCAACAACCTTTTCGGAACAATACCTTTTGTGACATTGCTGTATGCCCAAATATATATGCCCAGAGTAACTACTTTGAAGGAGACGGTGGAAACTAAGTGGAAGGGTAATTTTTTTCCATGATCAAATTTCTTGAGCAGTACATTTTATTTAGTATATGTGTCCATCTGTGTGTTTTTGTGTGAGTACAGAACAAATCGAAGCCTTCCTTCCCGTTATAAAACGGTTAGTTATAGCATGGTTCTCATTATAGTACAGGTGGATGGTGGACCCCAAAATAGCTAGATCTAGCTGCAAAATACCTAGAGCTAGCTACAAAATAGCTAAATTTTTATCATATAATGCGGTTGATTTTCTTGTACCCCAACACCCGTGTTATAACTGTATCAGCGAGACAAAAAATGCTGTAAAAGAGTTAAGAAGGAAGAGATAGAAGGGAAGAGAAAGAGGTTGAATACAGTGATTTCTGGAATATTTTCTAAACAAACAACCCCAACACTCAAGAGATTATCCTCAAGAGATTATCCTTCTGCATTACTGTTCAGGTACATATTTGCAAATGAATATATCAGTGTGAACAGAATGCAAAAAGGCATAACGAATTTGTGTTTCTAAATTGTAAAAAAGAATTTCCATAGTAGATTAATCTTTTTTCTTTCTACTTAATCAATTATTTAGGTTTGATATTTCACTTTCATTCTTCCATATATAAACAAATCTTTATATTAAATTAGATTTGTAATCACCATTACCCACAACACTGGTTTATTGCAGAGTTTAGGTTATTCATGTGTTCTCACATTTATATGTACCTATCTATGTATCCGGACTTCGCCCAGCCCTTACCGTTCATAGTAGAAACTTGAAATTTTGCACACACACTCCCCACAATGAGCATGGAAAATGTTTAGTAATGTTTTTAAAACTTCCCCTGCTAAATAGATTTTTAGTGGGGGGTTCAATATGCAATTTAAGTTTATGCTAAATTGATCACTAGTTTGTGCCCGCTTGTTTTTTTTGAAAATTCAGCCCTTTTTTAGTGGTCACAGCCCAACAAAAAGCAAGAGAAGTAACTTATTCATTGATCACCTCTTTTTCCAACTTTTTAATTGATCACCTCCAACACAGCATATATGTGTGGTGGTGATTCATAATTTCCCTTGGAATGCTAGTTCATTATAAGCTTGATTAGGTAATTAATATAAGTAATGTAAATATAGTAAAGCAATCCAGGTTAATCTTACAGCAATTGATTGTGCCAAATGTTTCAGGAGGTCATAAGAAAGAAGACTTAATAAACTAGAAAGCACTCAGGGAGGGCATACCTCTGCCAACACCATTGTCAAAGGAGATAATTGTGCATGGATCCATACCAAAATTATATCAGTTCTTCCACAGTATATTACTCTCACTTCCACAAAATTTCATTGAAATTCATTGGGAACTTTTAGAGATATTGTATGGACAGACAGAGAACCTTTGGACATATTCTGTGGTGTGAACAGATATTCACTTCTTTCGTGGCCCATTGCCCATCCTTCCACAAAATTGCATTGGAATTCATTGAGAACTTCCAGAGATATTGTGTGGACAGACAGGCAGACAGACAGATGGAAAGACACGTTTTCTTCTTTAACTCTTTGAAGCAGTGTGGTTTAAAGGTTTTTGAAGTATTGGTATCTGCATTGTGTGTCATTTTTAATACCACCCTTTTTATATTCATATATCTAGGAGTACAGGGGTTTATATTCAGTCCCACCATTTTATTTGGTTATGACCAAATCGTGTTGGATACACCAGTTCTTGTATGATCATCTAGGTTAAGCAATGTCAAGCCTGGTCAGTACCTAGATGGGTGACCGTCTGGGAATATCAGGTGCTGTAACCAGCTTGGGAGGCATCCCCTGCAGCCATGCTAATGTCCAAACGTATTGAGTACTTACCTTTGGAAGCTTTCAGCATGGTTGAGATGGGTGGGGAGTGGATCTTGGGCACAACGCCCCCTTCATACTAAGCGTCCGGGCACAGCAACTCAAGGTCCTGAAGTTGCTAAGACTGTCTGCCAAGATGGGGAAAAAAGCCATATACACACGCAGAGAAATCCAGATTCCACTGCCTTCTTAACTCTGATTTTGATTGGGATCAAATATTGATCAAGTTTCACTGCGTACAAACCATGTTTTCTTCAAATTCAAACACGCAACATTTCTTCTTTGTTATTTATACTCTTTCTCTCACATCTTTTTACATTTCTCTTTTCCTTCTCTTTACCTGTATTTGCTGGCATCAAAGATGCACATTTAGAAGCACAGTCGAGAGGTGGGGAAGTGGAACATGGTCACAACTCTTCCTCAATACTAAGCACCAAGGTACAGCAGCTCTAAATCCTGAAGCTGCTAAGGCCGGCTGCCGAAAAGAGCCAAACATACATTTTGTTTAGTACCCAGGCTGATCAACAGATGGTGGAGTATTTCAAAGTGAAAGAAAAAGAAATGTGCCTCAAAGAGTTAAAAGGAAACAAAACAAAAACAGGTGTTGGTATTTGAGCTTGCTTTTTTAAAATGGTAAAGATTCAAATGGCAGCTGTTTGACCTCAAATGTTTTTGGTGATTTGTTTTTTCCAATAAATCTTTGAAACACTTTTGAAGTATTTGTTATTCCACACATTTTTTTAATTAGTAACTTCATCTTTGTCATTTTTGGCTCTCAGTCCAGTGACCTTGTTTAACTGTGATGTCTTGTTGAAGAGATGGGAAAGAAAAGAAGGGATAGTTAAAAAAAGAAAAAAAGAAGCTAAGCAATTTCTTAGGAACATTGAATGCGATGTCCATTCAAGGAAGGCTGGAGAACATATCAGGTGAATAGTTATGTTAAAAAAGTGCTAAGCAACTTCTAAAGACCATCGGATGCAACATTCGCTCAAGGAGGCTGGAGAACATATCAGGTGATACGTTGTGTTATAGAAGTGCTAAGCAACTTCTAAAGACCATCGGATGCAACATTCAAGGAGGCTGGAGAACATATCAGGTGATACGTTGTGTTATAGAAGTGTTAAGCCACTTCTAAAGACCATCGGATGCAACATTCGCTCAAGGAGGCTGGAGAACATATCAGGTGATACGTTGTATTAAAAAAGTGCTAAGCATCTTCTAAAGACCATTCAAGGAGGCTAGAGAACATATTAGCTTATACGTTGTGTTATAGAAGTGTTAAGCCACCATCGGATTAAAGTCCACCTGCGAAAGGCTGGAGAACATAGCAGATGAAACATTGTGTTAAAAAAGTGTTAAGCCACTTGCAAAAACCATTGGATCCACCCAAGAGAGGTTGGTAATACAGCAGATGAAACGCTGTGTTAAAAAGGTTTTAGCCACTTCTAAAGACCATCAGATGCAACGTCCACTGGAGAAAGGCTGGAGAACATAGCAGATGAAACGTTGTGTTAAAAAAGTGCTAAGGCACTTCTAAAGACCATTGGATGCAAAGTCCACCAGAGAAAAGCTGGAAAATATAGCAGACTATATGTTGTGTTAAAAACAACAAAGTTGAAGATACTATTGTCTATAACTTTGAGAAAGTCATTTGTAACTTTACAGTTACAAACCTTGTAAAATGAAACATTAAAAATATTTTTAAATGAATTCCAAGAAGAGTGAAATACCCCATAATCTTTCAGTATAGCAGTAGCGTTTCCTTTTAACTCATTCTTCCTTTGTATTTAAAATTATCAAAACCTTATTTTCATCCATCTTGATTTGTAATTGAAAAATCAATTTTATTTAAAGTGCCTGCAAAATATATGCTTGATAATATTTTAAAAAAGATTTTATTTAAAATTCCCATGAATCTAAATTTTATCTCCCTAAAATATGCTTAAACTGTTTTTTCCTTTCAGTCAAAACAGTAGAACCACTATTTGCTTGGTATTTGAAATATTGGGTAGCAATCACCACAACCTTGTACTTAGAAAGAATTGCCTAAAAGAACAAAGGAAAAGATTTTAAAGAATTCATGTAGGCAAAGATTGAAGAACAATACAGACAAAAAAAAACTATCCTTTTGAGTAACAAATTTAAGTTTTATGGCTGAGTAAGCTCTTTATTTCAGAATATGTTGTGGGCTGTCGAACTCGTGCTGCTTGGCCAGTTCTCTGATGCTGACAAGCCAGCTGACTTTGATTTCTATAGTTGGACATTCACAGTGTAGGAAATTAAACACAACCATCATAATTCTAATAACATTTTAGAACATTTTATTTTAGTGTGAAAAAAAGTATACAATTTATATAAAAAAGTATACAATTTATATAAAAAGTATACAATTTATATAAAAAGTATGTTTGTTGTTTGGATGTGAGGGAATCCGACAGAATGGTGTATATGATTAGACAATGTGGAATAGAAAGATTGAGGAAAGCGTGTTATGTCTCAAACATGTTAATTATCATGAAGATAAATCTTTATGCATTTCGTTGTTGTGAACAATGTCATCAAAAGAAATTTAAACATAGCAGAGTCGTGCGATCATCCATGTGGTGTGGTGTGGTGTGAATGAACTGAGATGTGTTTTGTATAAACACCCCACCGCCACCCACTTCAAAACCCATACACTGACCCTTTGAAAAAAAGTAACTCCCCATTTAACAAACCAGGTCACCTGGGACATACAAAGCACATCTCAGTTCATTTACACCACACCACATGGATGATCGCACGACTCGGCTATGTTCAAATTTCTTCTGATGACATTGTTCACAATGACGAAATGCATGATCAATATACCTGGAGAATGATAGTTTATCAGTTACTATGATACCAAGATCCTTTTCATCATTTAATAAGAAACCGTAAAACCAAACTGTCAGCATTAGTTTCTTCAGTTTTTGAGTGATTCTGGCTGTCTGGCTGTGTATGTCATGCATACAGGCCGCACCAATGGAGCTAGAGGACTGAAAATTTAAATATTAACTCCTTATTATGCCTAGAAAAAAAAATCAGATTTCTGTTTTTTGAAGATCCCCCACCCCAGTAAGTTTTTTTAGGGGCTGGGGTTATTTTGCAATGTAATTTTATCCTAAATTAGACTCTTAGTTTATATCCGGCAGTGCTCACACTTGTTTTTTTTGAAAATTCAGACTTTTTAGCGATCCAACAAAAGGCGAGAGAAGTAACTTATTCATTGATCATCCCTTTCTTCCAATTTTTTAATTGATCACCCCCAACATGGCATGCTGCCAAAAGACATTGGTCATGTGACAGTTTCTATTGAGTGACTAACCAGACCTGTTTCTAATAATATTTTATCCTTTAATTATTTTTGTTTTATCATGCGACATTGATGAAATGAATGAGTTACAAATGAACCACCGCAGGATTTTCGGGTTAATTCACACTAAATAATTAGACACCTACGTTTTTATACTTATACAAAATGTACTTCAGCCCAGGTTTAATTTCTTTTCCATTGGTTTGAAAACTGATCAAGCAATTATCTAGATATCTATATTATTATATGGCTTTTTCATATACAGTATCACCCATAAATAATGGGACCCCTACCACTTTTTAATAGAAAGTTAATTGTCTTCTAAACCAAATATAGCAAGATTTTATTATTTCTAGTGATATTACCAGGTATTATTTATGACCAAACTCTACAACATTGAAACTCTGTTGCCTGTTGTGGCCTGTACGTGTGAGTGATATATATCCAACCAGCCAGATAACCAGCCAGACCAACTCAAAAACTGAAGAAACCTATCAGTTTTAGTCATTGTTTTGGTTGAAGGTTTCTAATAAATGATATCTTTGATTCACTTCTTGTTGCTTTTCATATTTTATCACAAACTGTTTTGAATTACTGCAGATACAGTATTGCCCATAAATAAGTAGACCCTACCACTATTTTATAGAAATTGTCTTCTACACCAAATATAGCAGGATTTTATTATTTCTAGCAAAACATTACACAATCAAAACAGATATTATCAGGTATTATTTATGTCCAAATTCTACAGTATTGAGACTCTGCTGCCAAATATATTTTTTCGTAGTGGTTTAAAATCTTTGGATGGCAACGTATTCATATTTTTGGCAACAGAGTTTCAATGCTGTAGAGTTTGGTCCGAAATAATACCTGATAACATCCATTTTGATTGTGCAATGTTCCACTAGAAATAATAAAATCTTGCTATGTTTGGTTTAGAAGAAAATTAAATTTCTATAAAATAGTGGTAGGGGTGTACTTATTTATGGGCGATACTGTACGTACGACTGTTACACTATCTGATTTATTTGTTCTCTGGTGACTTCTCACAACAATAAAACTTGTTAATTTATTTGTTTTAACATGTTTGAGTTTTATTATTCCTTTCCCTTTTTGATGTTTCAATGCTTACAAAAGGGAGAAAAGAAGGGAAAGAGTCAATTGCTGAACAATAACAGAGTATCTTACAGCAATAAAATTCAAATTTTCCCCATATCTTTCAGCATTTCTCTTCTCCTTCCCCATCCACCCTTGTTGCAATGTAATGAACAGGATTAAGAATGGAAGAGGGTGCTTATGCTTGAATGGGAGAAAAATGGACTCAACCTTCACTATAACTGTCATTCATTCATTACTCCGCCGTCAAAAGTCAAAAGCCTGAAAATTCAATTATAGTAGTAGTAGACCATAGGAATATAGCTAGCTAGCTAAAGTAATCAATGATGATAATAACAATAGATATACCAGTTTCATTTGTCTTTGCAAGTTATTATAGTTAATATAGATATGTTTCATAGATAATAAATTACTTTATCAAAATTATATGCTTCAATTGCAGAAATATATATGTGAGTGTAATGATTATATTTTAGTTGTCAACACCCGTGGAATTTCCATGGGTCCAGCTAATTAGAAATCATCAACCAAAACTGTCACCATAGGTTTCTTCAGTTTTCAAATTGGTCTGGCTGGCTATGTATGTATGTATAATGCGTACAGGCTGCCACACCAATGAAGCTAGAGGGCTGAAAATTTCATCATCTACTCCTTATTATGTCTAGAAAAAACAACATTTTTTTTTTTAAATTCACCCCATAAATAGGTTTTTAGTGAGGTGTTCAATCTGCAATGTCAGTTTAAGCTAAATTGGTCCCTTAGTTTGTGTCCAGCAGCATTTACGCTTGGTTTTTTTATCATCATCAGCAACAGCAGCAGCAGCCCCCATCTTATTTTTAGCTGGCCACAGTTTTGCATATGATCTCTGGGAATGCACATTGTGAGTTGTTATGTCCAGCAATTGTCTGACATTCTTGCAACATGGCCAGCCCATTGCCATTTGAGTTTTCTAATGGATTCTATGATCTCCTGTCTTTTCTCTAATATACTGTGCTGACTGATTACATTGTTTTGGTTAGGTTCCATGTTTCAGTTCCATAGGTGACTATCGGGAAAGATGCCTTGTTTGTATACCCTCCTTTTTAGGACTTGCTCTACCGAAAGCTTGCCAACCTAGCGTCGTATATTGGCAGGAGTGTGATGAAGATCCAGAGCTTGGATAGAAAGGAAGACTCAAAACTTCTTTATACAAATATGAGGACACATTTTCATTTCATAAAATTGAATACAAGAATGGGAGAGAGATAATGGGAGCCGAAATACTGTTCCCCGCCAACAGGGGAACTGACCCTGTGCTCCCAAGCCCGGCTGCCGTCTGTCTCTGCTTGTCTCTGTCCTCTCTGAGCTCTGTAACCGAGTTCGCTGTCCCTGCAAGTTTATTCAACATCCTGTTTTTGGACACCCATGCATATGCATCTTTCCTGAGGTCACCGGGGTCACTTCCACTCCGCCCAGGTGTTAGCCTGGAAATGACTTCCCGTGGCAGTATATCATAACACTAGAATGATTCTTCGCTTGATTTCTTCTTTTGAGGATTTCATGGAGATTTGTTATCCTAGGTAGATGTAGTCGTCTACTTTTTTCAGCTCAGCATTTTTGATTGATTTCGCTGTGTCTTTGTCCTCAACATGTTTGTTGTAAATTGATCATCCCCTTTTCCAATCTTTTGATCAACCCCAACATGACATGCTGCCAAAAGACGTTGGTCATGCGATGGTTTCTATTGAATAACTAACCAGACCTGTTTATTAATACTTGATTAAGCTAATTGATATGAAAGAAACCGGTTTCTCTCATGCGAAGCCACCAGGAGCCACCCTCAGACATATTGAAATCTTGGATTAGAATTATGATTGTCCAAAAATCCTTAGTTGGAGAAGTATAAGAATTACCCTCTGTCCGTCTGTCTTTCCGTCCACACTATATCTCTAAAAGTTCTCAATGAATTTCAATGTAATTTTGGGGTCATGGTCTAAGGAAGAAGTGATTAAATTTTGGGACAAATCCAGGAATATTGTTCGATTGACAGATATTTTTTCCATTTTTTTTTAATACATTTATGTATTCGCTGATATCTGTACATGATATCTCCAAAAGTTCTAAATAAGTTTCAATGAAAGGAAAGGAAGAAGTGATTAAATTTTGGGGTGGATCCAGGAATTTGTTTCTGATTGAGAGATATTGTTATTATTATTCATGAAAAGAGGCTAAAAAACAAACAGTAAATAAAAATGCTAAATTTCAATTTCAAGGAAAGTAACAAAATATTGTACATATTGTGAGAATTGCATTCTCGCCCATTTTTTTTTTTTTACACAATTTATTTTCATTCAATCTTTAGCTAATGTCTGGTGTTGACAGACGTATGCATTCTCTGAGAGATTTCTAGTTTTTGTCGCATTTTATGACATCGTTCAGATTATTTTTACATTCTACAATCATTAAACAAGCAGTATAGACGCAGTCCCCGTTGAGCGCGAAAACCACACCGAGTTGAAATCCACACCGAGTCTGACTTAAACGTTTAGTCGACAAGCCGATCTGCGCCAATTGAGGGTGAGAAAACTGAAAGAATCAGCATCCATCAACTTGTCGCCTAAATGCATAAGTCAGACTCGGTGTGGATTTCAAATCGGTGTGGTTTTCGCTGCTCAACAGGGACACGGTATGGAATTCTCTGTTTAACAAAGCAAGGAGTTAAAAGCATAAAACCCTACGTTACAAGCGTTGCTGCAAATGGAAATAAAAAATCTGTTTGCTAACGGTTTTTTTACTTGGCACTACCGAGAAAAAGAGTCCTTCTCTTTACATATTGATAGTGCACCTGAAGAAGGCCGTAGAATTGATCGGCCAAAATGTTGTGTATGATTCATAATTTCCTTTGGAATGCTAGTTTTTGTTTTTCAACAAAAACTAGCATTCCAAAGGAAATTGTGAATCACTGCCACCCATATATGCAGTGTTGGGGGTGATCAATTAAAAAGTTGGAAAAAGGGGTGATTAATGAATAAGTTATTTCTCTCGACTTTTATCGGGCTGTAATTACTCAAAAAGGTCTGAATTTTCAAAAAACAAAGGGGCACAAACTTGACCAATTTAGCATAAACTTAGATTGCATATTGAATCCCCCACTAAAAACCTATTTAGGGGAGGAATTTTCAAAAATTAAAAAAAAAACATTTTCCCTACTCATTGAGGGGAGAGTATGTGCAAAATTTCAAGTTTGAATGGTTAGGGCTGGCGAAGTCCTGATACATAGCTAGATACATATAAATGTCAGAACATATGAATAACCCAAACGCAGCAACAGTGTTTAAACCAGTCTGGGTAGCAGTGGTTCATAACAAAAAGAATGACTTAAATTATCTGAAAAACTCCAAGACTTTTTTTTTCATTCTGAATTTCTGAGATGAAGAATTATCATTACTATTCACTGACTTTTCAGACTCGTGTCCTCATCATGTTTCAGTTGTTGTACTCTCCAGCCATCTTCAGGTGTCTGTCATGTTGATAACCTCAGAATTTCAAACTGAACCCTTCATAACCTGAAGTACAACTCAGATGTCATAGAAAGAGTTCAGAGGAGAACCACCAAGATCAATCCGAGATTGGGAAATATAGCCTACACTGAAAGATTAAAACAACTTAATCTAGAAACCCTTGAATACAGAAGAAAACATGCTGACCTACTAGAGGTCTACAGAATTCGGAACAACATACATAGAGTGGATACTGACGTTCATTGCTCAAAATGCCCTGATAAGAAAAAACTGACTTCCACTATGTGCAGTAAAACCAGAGGACACAGCCATAAACTACAAACTCAAACCTCCACTGGTGTTAGAAAAAAAATGTCCTCTTTGCAAGAGTAGCAAACTCATGGAACAGCCTAAGTGAAAAGATGGTCATATCCGAGAATATCAATATTTAAAAAAATTATCTTTGTTCCGATATTGGTCATACCAAATTTAACTACCACTTTTCTTATTAGTTTAAACCCAGCCCAATTACACTGAAGCTGGCTTAATGACGCAATTAACTTCTGTCAAAAAAAGCTTATTTCAAGTATATTCAAGTACATAATCCATGGAAGTAAATTGTTCTCGTTCTGTTGTCCATCGGTTATTCTTCTTGGTCAATTCAACCTTGCAGTGTCGCTTGTCTGCCTCTTCCACTGGACCAGCGTATGTGATTTTTCAGCACTTTCAAAAGACTATTATACATTGGAAAATCTGACCTTGTAACTGGGTAGAGAGCAAAAGAAATGTTTGAGTCCTTCATGCACATGTGTGTGTGTGTGTGTGTGTGTGTGCATGTATATGTACAAGTAGATCCAAATAATGAAACAGATTAAAATGCATTCAAGATTAAGACTTACATCAAGTTACCTAATATATACACACACACACACACGATGATTGCTTTTTAATTTATAATATGAAATAATTTTAAGGCATCCAGGATAATTCATTACACATGCACACACACGTGCAAAAAAGCATTATTATTTTTGTACACATAATCATATAAGCATATAGAGGAGTGTGTGT
>VCCN01000353.1:5793222-5814147 GCA_006491835.1 Architeuthis dux | reverse complement strand
ACAATGATTAATACACCCCGTCTAACAAAATTCAGACAAAAAAAAACGTTCATTCCCTTTAAGGGCTGGAAAGAAAGGGCGTAGGAGGAGAGAGAAAAACCCAAACAAAACAAAACGGAAGGCAGCGTCTCAAATGAAGACTGACCGCCAGAAAATTGATCCACGTATCCACGCACTGTTGGTTATCTTTTGTGGTGAGATCAGGCAAAGGTTGATCATAATTGAGCAGAGTTTCCTGAGAACAAACAAACATTAATCACAACATTATTATTGATTTTAGACTACTATTTACCGTAATCTTAATTTTTCAGCCGCCATTTGTTTTATCGCGACTCTACCCAACGGCAGTGAGTGAGTAAACAACGTTGATCAGAAATAAAGGATAAGCTTCCGGTGAGACTCGAACTCGCGTCCCAGAAGGGAGGCCAGTTTAACGCCATGCAGCTTTGGCCAACTGAGCAACGGAAGCCAGATAGCTAGCGGAAGTCGAAATCAGACTTTAAAACTTATCCTCTATACCGATCTCTCGCCGCCATATTTGTTTATGAACTGGCCGTAGAAGCATTAACAAATCAATTATTTTTACTATTTATTTTTATTAGATGAAGTATTACAAATCATTATTATTAATTTTTGACAACTATCTACCTTCATCTCATTTTAAATTCAATTAAACGTTATCATAGTTATTTATGATACCCACTACCAGAATTAAAATAATCGTTTTTGTTTGAATTCATCATCCTCATTACAGAGGAAGCCGCTTATTATATAGTCCGAATACATCATCGTATAATAATAAGTACATATAAAAATGGAAATGTGTTTATGTATGTATGTGTATATTAGAGAGAGAAATTAACTTGGCTAAGCCAAAATTGTTTCACCGTTTCTTAGAAGCATTTAGGAGAACTGGCCTTTTGAGGATAGGCGAATTTACATTGATTTTTTGCATTTAAATCATTGCCAAGCTGTTTTCCTCTATAACGCGCACCCACATAGATATACATACATATGCATGCGTAAATGAAAGAGAGAGACAGACAGAGACAGACAGACACACCCACATAGGTATACATACATATATATGCATGTGTTAATGAGAGAGAGAGACAGAGAGAGACAGACAGAGAGAGAGAGACAGACAGACAAAGAAGAGAATCAAAGAGAAAGAGAAAAGTGGGTGTGAGAGAGATTGAGAGACAATGTGAGTGTGCAATGAGATAACAATGAGTGTGTGTGTGTAAGAGAGAGAGAGTGGGAGAGAGAGAGAGAGAGAGAGAGAGAGAATCAAAGCTACAGAAACTGTGCGTGAGTAGAGCAGAGAGATAATGAGGAAGACATGATCTGTATCATAAAAATTGCGATACTCTTGTAATAGTGAGGTCCAAGACGTAATATGCGTAAAAAGACTAAGAGTTATTTGCAATATTCTTTTTGAAAAATCCCTTACGAAACACACAATAATTTTATTAAAAACTACAAAAAAAACAATAATCTATTTTAATACAAACAATTTAATAACAATAATTTGATACACAATTTGATACAAAGTTATTCAATAATTTACTTTACTAGTTTATTTTAATACAATAACGCAAGGGAACAACATTTAGGTTTTTTACGCAATATTACGCCCTGGACCCTACTACTACAAGAGGGCCAAAATTGGGATGGTATTTTATTTCACTTACCCGTAACCACTTGTGCTCCAGGCATTCAATTGCTGACATACGCTTGCTACAAAAGAAAAGGATATTGGATTAATTATCAAAACAAAGAAACAATGGACTGGATCAACGTCTTTACGTCTTTGAGCATTTGCCATCTTGTATTAGTGAGATAATCTCGTGAGCTACAAGAAGAGAGTTCGTTCTTCCTTGCATTCACCATCTTGAATCAGTGAGATAATCCCGTGAGCTACAAGAAGAGAGTTTGTTCTTCCTTGCATTCACCATCTTGTATTAGTGAGATAATCTCGTGAGCTACACGAAGAGAGTTCGTTCTTCCTTGCATTCACCATCTTGAATTAGTGAGATAATCCCTTGAGCTACAAGAAGAGAGTTTGTTCTTCCTTGCATTCACCATCTTGTATTAGTGAGATAATCTCGTGAGCTACATGAAGAGAGTTTGTTCTTCCTTTCATTCACCAAAAAGAAGAGAAATAATTCACAGGTATAACTTCTAATTTGAAGCTAATATTGCTCGGCTAAATCCCAAAAGTGATATAGCTAGTAGCTAGAGTAATATTGACGACAAAGAGAACTTAAAGTTAGTATGTACAGTATCGCCCATAAGTAAGTACACGCCTACCACCTTTTTAATAGAAAGTTCATTTCATTCTGAACCAAACATAGCTGGATTTTATTATTTCCAGTGGAACATTACACAATCAAAACGGTTATTATCAGGTATTATTTATGACCAAACTCTACAGCATTGAAACATTTTTTCGTGGTGTCGTACTCATTTTTAGACGGCATCATATTCATAGGTTTGGCAACAGAGTTTCAATGATGAAGAGTCTGGTCTTTAGAAAATACCTGATAATATCGGTTTAGATTGTGCAATGTTCCACTAGAAATAATAAAATCCTGCTAAAATCCGCCCATAAATAATGGGACCCCTACCACTTTTTAATAGAAAGTTAATTGTCTTCTAAATCAAATATAGCAAGATTTTATTATTTCTAGTGATATTATCAGGTATTATTTATTACCAAACTCTATTGAAACTCTGTTTCCTGTTGCGGCCTGTACGTGTGAGTGATACATATCCAACCAGCCAGACCAACTCAAAAACTGAAGAAACCTATCAGTTTTAGTGATTGTTTTGGTTGAAGGTTTCTAATAAATGATATCTTTGATTCACTTCCCGACGCTTATCGCATTTTATCATGACCCGTTTTGAATTACTGCAGATACAGTATCGCCCATAAAAAAGTAAACCCTTACCACTATTTTATAAAAGGTTAATTTTCTTCTAAACCAAATATAGCAGGATTTTATTATTTCTAGCGAAACATTACACAATCAAAACAGATATTATCAGGTATTATTTATGACCAAACTCTATAGTATTGAGACTCTGCTGCCAAAAGAGGTTTAAAATCTTTGGATGTCAACATATTCATATTTTTGGCAACAGAGTGTCAATAATACCATTATAATAATATTAATATAATATCCATTTTGATTGTGCAATGTTCCACTAGAAATAATAAAATCTTGCTATGTTTGGTTTAGAAGAAAATTAACTTTCTATAAAATAGTGGTAGGGGTGTACTTATTTATGGGCGATACTCTATATATGTATGAATCCTCGTTCTCCACTTATACCCCCATCGAGGGTGTTGCAGGGTTAGGTACACACGGGAAATTGTTACTAAGACCCACTTCCGGCTTGCCAGGCCTGTTCTGCTTACGGCACTCGGTATTCCCCAATGGTCACTTATCAAGGTACTAACCAGACTCAACGTTATTTAACTTCGTCGATCTTACGAGAACCGATTTATCCAACGTTATTTGGCCACAACCCTTGGGAGAGGTTCCTCAATTCTAGCCCTTTTGCTGTGTTCTTAGCAGAGAGGCATTGAGCACCATTTTAAAAGTCTTTGGTACGATTCGGAGGTTTATTGAATCATGGCATACCGAACTGCGGCCGAGCACTCTAACACAAGGCTACGGTGATCGGTCTTAAAGTTAGTAATATTGATACACAGGGTTGGATTAAATTGTGTATTTGGATAGTCATCCTTCATGTTTCAAACAATAAAGTTTTCACGATCTCGAAAATGGCTGAACGTACAGTCAAAAGCGCTCGATCTGATATATCGTTCGGACAATATTTATATACATTGGATCCGAACATACGTTCTCTTGTGCGTAAACAAAACAATTAACCAAAAAGGTGAAAAGGTTTTCCATGTCCGTCGTAATTAACCAAATATATATATATATATTTTTTTTTTATTCTGTGTTTACTGGAAGATCATTTGTGGTTGTGATATTCTAACCATCCGGTTGCGCCTAGGGTCAGCTTTGTTCGACGTGTGACAAGAAATCCGAGACAGAATTACATAAAATATAAAAACCGGTTTTATCCAAAATAAAATAACAAAGAGATTAACACATGAAACCCTGGCTTCTACACGGACACTCTTTCTGCGCAGCGCCCTCACGTGCACCCGAAAATTACCGTTACCTAAGCTGGCAACCTACTCAAGAGAAACCGTCTATCAATGTTGTCCCTCATTATGACCCAGAAAATATATCCACAGGGTACGAAAATAAACACAAAAGGGATCCGTCCCCAAACACAAAAGGGGCTTCAATTAGCCGCATATATTGAGACAATCAAACGGACGAAATTCTACCATGTTGATAGCGTATATATATAATCATCCCCTTGAGAGTCATATACCCAGCCATTGAGTTCGTTGTGGGTTAACAACTTTTCCCAGCCATAACAGGTAGAAGGTTCCGAGAAAATGACACCGTTGAAATTCTTGATATTTACCAAGCTCAGCTTAGCGTAACACAAAGCCAAACTAGAGAAAATTGGATTGAGAAAAATTGTGTTGCGGCAGTCTTCCAACTGAGTGGAGCCTACCGACGTGAATCAATTTTTAAAAGACCAGTTGTGACAGTGGGGAATATATAATCCCCATACACTAGACCAGTGGTTCCCAACTGTGGGTAAATTTGGGTAGTCCAAGGGGGAATAAATCTACTAGGTAAAAAATAAAAGTCCAATCTAGAGATAGAGTTTTCTGCACTTCTATCTATCAAGTCGAAGGCTCGAAATAAGCTCCAATTTGAGAATGATTTAAAATGTGCTCTCTCACTAATAGACCCACAAATAGAAGAACTAGTAGCAAAAACACAAGAACAGAGATCACAGTGATGTGTATATCAGTTACGATAGCAGAACACTTATTTTTTGTAATAAATTGGAATTTCAAATGATGTGTTCTATTTATTTTTCGCTTGCTTTCTTTGAGTAACAAATACACAGTAGCAGCTGTACAATTATAAAATTAAACTAATTCTTAGGATAAAGCTGTCTAATTATACGTAAAATAAAGTTATTATTTGAAATTATTCTTTGTTGCAACTTAATAAATGGAAGGGGGGGGGGTACTAGTAATCTTATTGACAAAAGTGGGGAATGACTCGAAAAGGTTGGGAATAATCAGTATCATCGTTAAGGGGTTAAAATAAACTACTTCCATCTTTGATATTTTGATTTTTTTTAAAGTAAAAATAAAAACAAGTTAAACTTGTTTAAATTAATTCAGTAAAATCATATTTGTTATTTTGCCAATGCCTATACAGGGCCGTCGGAAATAAATTCGGGGGGGGGGGCTGTAAGCAAGCGGAAAATCCTTTTTTTAGACTACGCCCTTTAGGTAGCTGGAAAACATCCCTATTGTAAAAAGGGCACTATTTAATATTTTTGAGATCTACCCAATATCCGAGGACAAAATCCAATGAGATTGTATCGAAATAATGAAATTGTCAAACTCCAGTCCAAGAATTCTATTTGATAATATATTCTTGTGATCCAATATTTCTGAAAATAGAGAGAGCCGGTAACAGAAGGATATTTACCATGAATATTATGTAATAGACAACTCTTCACTGATTGCATTTCCAATAATAAAATATTGGAAATGCAATCAATGAAGAGTTGCCTCCCCTAAATATTTGTGTTCAATAGAAGTGGAATGCCTGCAGCAGCCAGGCTTGTTTCTACGTCAAGTTCCTGTTTATAAATTTGCTGGACGAGCCGCACGCGAGCCTCGTTTTAATTGACAAGAGATGTTGCGGGTGGATGATGTTAAAGACCGACTTACGCGGGCCTCTTTATCAGCAGTCTAGAAATAAAATCCTTGGCCACATCCGAGATATTCTGGAATTCCTCGGCGTCAAAATCCCAGTCGGCGCAGGTCACATTTGACAGAGTATTGCATTCGTCTTCGCCAAGGAACGGAGATAAACCAGAAAGTCTGGAAAAAAACGTTACAATTCTTTTAAGAATAGAAAAGAAAATACGGTTACAGAAGCTATTGATATCAATGCTAGAAGTTTTTATCAATGCTAGAAGTTATTTTAACGATTTCATTATTGCATTGTTTGCAACCCAACAACACGTGTTAGGATCAAATATGACCCTTTAGAACAATCAATGTAAAACCTTTATTTTCGTAATTTTCTTCACAATTAAATTCAGACCATGCACGTACCAGGAGTTGCAGAGAGGCGTAAAGGTTACCAGCATGGAAAACGAAATCGGCGGTTCGAGTTTGAACCGAGACTGTTTACATTCATTTTGCACTACTGTTCATGGGAAATACATGAATCCACCAGGCTAGCACCTCTACACCATAAAACTACTTGCAGAATGGTTGCAACCCTATGTTCCACAAGGAGTCTACAGGAATAAGCAACAGCAACAACAGCGCCAATAAACATACATGTTTCAGGGCCACAATTGTGTTGTTATCTGATTATATTTCTCTAAAATCCAAGTCACAAACTTTTCAAACCTTATATTTACTAAGCTTAGCTTAATGCGACACACGGTCAAAAGTCCACTTCAAACTCGTATTCGTTTCGTACCTAACTTTATAAGTTAATATGTTCATGTTGCTATAGGTGCCGCTAATTTGATTAATTTCACATACAGCAATCTGCTAAGAAGGCATCTGCTATTTTTAGATCATTACTGAAGTGTTCGATCCTCACTGGGTGTTCTACTGGGTTTAGGTACTTTCATCTAAACCAATTTAGTCTAAAATCACTTTTGTCCACACAATATCTCCAAAGGTTTTCGATGAATTTCAATAACATTATGTCGAATGGTGGACCATGGACCAATGAAGAATTGATGAAATTTTGGGGGTGAATCCAGGGACTGTTTTCGATTGAGAGATATTTTTGATTAAACTTTGGGACGGATCCGTAATTTTTTCCCCTCACAATCGAAATAAATCTCTGGATCCACACCAAGATTTAAACAATTCTTCCTTAGCCCATGGCCAACCATTACAACAAAATGTCATTGAAATTCATTACTACATTCATTAATTTCTGTCGTTTGATGACAACAGATCACTCCAACATTTAAATCTGGCCTTTTTGATTTTGACAGACTTCAATCTTGTGTTTAATATCTAATACTTTACATTGCAATTAATATCTTTTATAGCAATACAGAATTTTTCATCACACAATTATGTTATCTTTTCCCAGTTTGTATCTTTTGTTTTACGAACATTTTACATTGCAAAGAGGAAATAAAAATAACAAACAAAATTAAAAAGGTCATGTTTTAATTGGGTTATGTTTCCAGTTGGTCAAATGTCCGACGGTGAAATATCTTTCGGCCAAATGTCCCGGAGAAAGAAATCTGCTTGAAAAAATCGACTGGGTCTATTTATGCCTTTGAAATTTTATAACTGTTAAACTTCCATTACATTTCATATAGAAGAAAGTGTGTTAAAACTTACAGTACGTATGTGATGACTCCGACGCTCCACATGTCTGTATATGGAGATATAGGTTCGAAATTGACCACTTCTGGTGCGATGAACTCCGGTGTCCCAAAGAGAACTCGTAAGTCAGCTTTAGGGTCGAACTTTCGAGCTAGTCCGAAATCGATAATTTTAATTCGATTACCAGATCTGGTAATACATAGTATGTTTTCAGGCTGAAAAAGAAAGTAAAAGGTGAAAAGGATATACCAAAACACTTCTACAAAACTACGTGTAAAATTGTAACAAATAATTTGCATATGATTATTATTTTAAAACAAGAATCTGATGAACTTTATTTTAAAACAAGAATCTGATAAACTTTAAGATCCACACCGATGCTGAAAGGAAGTTCGGGTGGCCTAACGTTTAACAGAACGGAGCATGGAATCGGCAATCCGAGTTTAAACTCCGACTGGAACAGTTTACGTTCAATTCGCAGTAATGCCCTTGGGAAAAGCATGAATCCCTTTAGTTGGCAGTTGGAACCCTTTAGCATTGTAAGACGGTCCATCTTGGGCGTCGGGCTAGCACCCCGGTCCCGTAAAAACCCACAATTGCTACAAACAATGATTGAGTCTCCATGGATCGTTCAAGAAACTGAGACAGGAATCATCGCCTCAAGTGTCATGCGACACAGGAAGCAACTTCACTTCGCAAAATTTCGATCGGTAAGTCGCTGATCATCATCAAGCAAAAAATATATTAAAGCAGAAGATGAATTCAAATTGTTTTTTTTCCCGGACAATCCAATCTCTTCTTCCCATCTTTGATGCTAACACAACGTTTAGGCCGATCCATTCTACGGCATTCTTCAGGTGTAATATAATAATAAACGTAGTGTGAACATCAAAACTGGGAAGAAGAGATTGGATTGTATGAAAAAATGTTGGAATGTTGGATTGTTAATGACTCTTCTCAAAAGTTATAGAAAAGACAGAAGTTGAATGAACTTAAAGTTTCGATCGACGAGTAGTGGTCGGGTGAGGGAAAGAAGCTTTTAATGCGGTAACGAGTTCTTACTTTCATATCAAGATGTAAGATATTTTTAGAGTGAATGAAATCGACTCCTTCGCAGATTTGACGCAGGAATATCACGCACGCTCTTTCTGTCAACACGAAATCTTCATTAATCACACGCTCAAACAATTCGCCTCCGGATATTCTGAAAAAGAAAAAGTGAATGTAATTATAGTTTTAGAATACATCAAAGTGACTTTCCTTCTTCATACAATAAGAATGTCGAAAAATACCTTGTAGCACATTAGTAATTAGATTTTTTAAAAAGACAGTATTTCGTTAGTAATTCTGACGAATATCCTCATCCCTATTGCTGTTATCACAACGTTTCGCTTGATGCGTACTTCAAATAATGTAGTTTAGTTATGAAGTTGAGGATTAGGTAGAAATTATAGAAAGGCAGAAGAATAAGAAAGCTTTCTTTCTCCTTTTAGGAGGTGCTGCAGACAAAGAAGGCAATCTACCAACCAACTGACCATCTCCAAATATAACATACATTACATGTAACATCTCGAACCTAAAATATTACATGCGCAAAGCCTAAACTACATTGAAAGATATAAAACTTAAGACATCATTTTAAAATGTTATCAAGATATTTTCCAAGTAGATATAATAGCAAGATAAACATAAAATGGCATCGTTCGATTCGAGCAGTTGTCGGCAACAGTGCCTTGCCTGGTTGGCTGATAACTGCTCTTTGAAAGATCTGGTGGTGAACAGGGTTCAGTGGAAACATTGCATCTGGAACAGTTGACATCAATGACCAGCAATGGTCAAGCTGGTGATAACGACGACGGGCAGTTTTTATATCTTTTCCTGACGAGCGTCTTACGGAAATTATTTTAGACCAGTGGTTCCTAGCTCTTTTTACTCCATACCTGACATCTACAGCTCAAATAATTTGAGTCCCCCTTAGTATAAAACATATTTTACTTATATATCATGTCGCAATACTGATATATGAACTTGAGGGTACTTATTAAACATTTTGTAATTTTGTAATTGTATGAAATTTAGTAACAACAGCGCAATTACTCCATCGCTTACCTCACAAAGTTAACGAGTTAAGCATCAGTTACTATGGCATCTATAGTAAAATTAGTAATTAACAGTATTGTGTAATTAGGAATTGAATAATATTTTATAATTAGGAATTAATCAGTTATGCCTTAACACGACCCGAATTCCAAATTGACCCCCGATATATTCAAGGTGGGACATACGCAGCACGTTCAGAATCACTGCTTCAGACGAAATGACATTAATGACTATGTCGCCGTCCTTATCGACAAACTTGACCCTAGCAAAACACCAGTGTACATACGGTTCTTAATTTTGTCCGTAAGGACCTTCATTATTTGTCCGGAACGAAATTCTGCGTCCACTCGAGTGACCAGTGAGGTCAGCGCTGAATAATTATTGCATTTATTACACAGTAAACTGGCAGAACGCTAATTCAGTGACGAGGTACGAGCTGGTCATGTACTAATTGTCCTCTCCTTATTTCGCCCCATTTGTGACCCAGGGGTGCGAGATGGCCGAGCGGTTAACCGAGACAGTTTGTGATCACTTCGTACTGATGCCTTAGGAAAGGCATGAATACATCTCTCCCCCTAGCCATGGGTAAAATAGCATCATTTGATTCGAGTGACGCCACTTCGGGTGCTTGTCACCTTTAAGTCTATTTCACATATCTCAAACGGTCCAAATATGTAGTAATGTAATATTTGGAGCCCAAGCAGAGACTGCTGAAGCCGTTGCCAGCGCAAGGGCAACACTTATTTTTTGTCACCCAACCCATTACTCGTACACTAGTCCTGTCACCATAAAAATTCATCCACCTATTTAACTTTTACAATACACCCAAATACATGTATATTGGTTCATTCGGATTAATCTCCTCGTCTTTATTGTGCTCTTTTTAAAAATCACAACGTTTCGGCTGCTGTAATCTCTGGCATTCTCATATTAAGTTACATACTTACCCCGGGGTCCAAAGGTTCGTGTCTGAGACCAGATAAAAGCCAATATTTCGAATGCTTATTTCAAGTCGGAAAGGTCTTCCACGGTTAGAAGATTAGTTTAACACGATCTTTCGTTAGTCCCCACCCCACTAAATAATTATAGCTATTACAGATCACCGTATTTTTTGTATACTAAATAAATGTAAATAAAAGCCGCCAGCAAAAATTAATCTTTGCTCTCTGACTGACTAACATTAACCCTAGGTTGCTATGTCGATAAGATAATACAAGCTACGGTGAGTTGTAATAGCTATAATTATTTAGTGTGAAAGGGACTATCGAAAAGGACCACTAAATCCACCCTCGTATTTGGCCTTGTGCCAAACTAAACTAAACTAAGTAAATATCCACAATGGCAGAGTGAGATCAGTTATAAAATAACAACGTACGCGTGTCAACAGATCTAATAACTGTCATCTCGTTCTCACTTTCGCTAAGCAAAATGAATGAACCTTGGTATTTATACTCCGATTCAGCAGCGAAATACGAATGACAACCGTCTATTACTTCGTTCAGATGATCACACCCCCATAACAAAGTATAATGATGAACCAATACTCATTTTAGCATAAACACAGTACACACACACGCCAACACCATTTGCAGCTTGGGAGTCTCGCCTTGAGGAAGCATTGTTTTTAAATAGCTTCTTAGTTTAATACTGTACACTTTTGGTGTTTTGATCATTTTCCCTCCACATAAATGAAATTTCACCCACGAGTGAACGATATCGCCCCTATTTGGAAACATTAAACTACATAGTAAAATGCACACGACAGCGTAACATGCAACGTAGCGTAACATGCAACATAGAACAGCGTAACATGCAACATAGAACAGTGTAACATGCAAGGTAGAAAATGAGTCATTGAACTGCTAGTTGGATCGGTACAGAATGAAAACATTATCATAATTCCAAAGACACTGTTGTAACAATAAAATCGTTTTGCCCTTGTCGGATAGTAACAAAATAATTTGCGGTTATTAAAAACAAAACCACATTTATGCCACACCCAGCGATAACCGAACAAATTAGTAATTGTCTTATATATTCACCAGCATGGCTTGACCACATACGGTCAGAGTGGTGTGTGTTCAAAAGGACATGTCAGTTTTACACGTGGTCAAATGATAGTAAAACATGCAATCTAGTGATTCAAGTATATGTCGGGTTTACGTGGCTTTAACGATGAAAACGTATATAAATCAACCAGCTATTCACAGTAGGGAGTCACGAATTGGAGAAAATTCCACTCGAGTCCTTCCGCCCTGTCGTTCTGTGCAGTCGGGGTGGTCAGACGAAATGGGTTCCTCGTTTGACTGAATAAGAAACCCCATCCCTTGTTCGACCTCTCTCTACGCTCTACATCCTAATTAAAGCGAGATACTTGCAATCACAACATCGTTGCTGTCAAACTGATTATGTTACAATAGCTTGCGATACTAGCATGACAGGTCGTTTTGTTAGATAATGATATAACACGATAGCAGACTTCGATTTTGTGTGTAAAATGTTTACACAGCTGTTCGGCGTATCATTTTAAGCCAGTCAGAGCAGAAATTGTGATTATATTTCGGCATTTATTTTCAATGATTGTACCTCTTGAATAGATCCTGATATTGCAAGTTCGCGTATCCATAATGGAGTCCATGATACGATTACAATGTTTCTACTTGCAACTTACATAATAGCTGTTAACCTCATATGCGCTAAACTCTCCACAGTAAAAATGAAAATTTTGTCTGAAGTTCCGAGATGATGCATTGTAAGTATTCCATGGACTATTCGGACCAGCATCTTCATTTTTGTTGTTTTGATCCTTATGTTTTAACTGTTATATTCTCCGACCTTCTTCGGGAGTATGTTGCGTGTGGGAATTTTTGAATAGAATACCTTATCTAGTCAGTAATGTGTAAAAACTTTGACCATCATTCCAACTACGGATTTTCCCAGCTGTCCAAAAATAGAGCGTTCCTACAAAAACCTTTTGTACATACCTATAATGAAACCTACATGATTGTATACGGTTTTATTAGACTATATGAGAAGTCATTTTTGAGAGTTTAGTTTTTATGAAAGGAAAAAAATCGATATGATAGGAAGAAACATAGCATTTTTGCCAAATCTTTGGTCATTCGTTACCAAAGATCAGTTAAAACTATGTGCCAGGGCCACTCTCCGACGCCTGCGGCAATATACCAATGAAACTAAGCTATGTTTTGCACTCACCCATGCACAACTCTGTTTGGGTCCAAAATAAAAAATTTAAAAAAGGCCTTGTGTCAAATTGCATCCCTGTGTGCGGATGTATTAACTCTCTCGAGACTCCTGGGACAAATATATCCTGAGGTTTTTATGACTGCTGGGATATATATATGTCCCGTAGATCTCTTTCAGAAGTCTTCTGGGACGTATGTATCATAAAAATACAGTAAATGAGATTTTCCAGGCAGAAATATCTACTGGGACAAATATGTCCCGGGATAAATGTCTAACGAGACAACGGTATCCCATTAGGATTTTGGTTCTTCAAAATATGGAGAAAAAAAAATTATTAAAAGAATAGTTTTCTTCAACAATTAAATAACTATTAACACTTTTTAATGGCTTTTTTACCCTTTTAAAAAACCGGGCAGTAAGCACCTGAATACTTTAGTCTCGGAAGGGATAATATCCATAATGAATCTTTCATATAGTTTCCTTGAGACTCCTGGACATATATGACCTGTTTTCTCTTTATAAGCTGTCAGCGCAACCATATCCTAACTCTAAAACTCACCATAAACTAAACAGAAATAACATTTTCGTTTTTTCCTATTTTCTCCGGATATAGAAAATACATTTGAAATGAAAGTATTTCAAGGCCAGGTGTGAAATAAGAACAGCATTCTTCAATTTCATTTACAGTATTTAACATTTCCAGTTTTTTGTTCAACTCCGTTGATCAAACAGGAACAGTACTCAACATACTTGTTGGAATTAGGATGTTTTTTTCTAATAAAACGCCACCTTTTAATTATTATTAAATTGTTCACTTGTACAGGCATCAGCTGTCCAAAAGTATAGCCTTCCTATGAGACATTTTGTAGGCCGAAATGGCTTAAAGCAAAAAAGCAATTACCATTCATAATAACCTCGCGTGAAATGTTCGCTACGACTGACCTTTCTGTAACGATTGCTGAAAGGTATGACTTTAATTCTGAAAGGACACGTAGGTTTAGGACAGGTTTGCAGGATGTTTGGAGGGCCTAGAAAGAACTGTGTGATAGAAAAAATGTGTGAAGCTAAGCAGTCAAGCATACTGTCAAGTATTTCAAGCCTTCCACAACAGCCACAACAGAAGACGAAACTTGGCCTTAAACGTCGAGTCAGGCAGACATAGATGAAGATTATTTGGGGGTCTGAGAACGCTCAAATTTTTCTCCCCGTATAAATTAATGGTAATTTCTTCTTTGCTTTTAACCCATTTCGGCTAGCGGGGAAACCTGTTCTGATGTAAATCTTTTGTAATAGGGAAGTGGCGTAAAGCGAACTTTCGAAAAGCGGGGTATAACTGTATTTCTTCCATCTTAATTTGAGCTGCTTTTTATCGCAACTACCCAGACCAGCATTCTACTGCCGTTAGTAAACAGCGCGGATCGGAAATGGCAGTTGCAATAAAAATACAACTGAAATCAAGACGCAAGGAATAATAGTACAACAAATAATAAAAACTGACACTGCTTCATCTAATAACAACATTCAAGATAGTATTAACACCTTTTTTTTAGTTGCGTTTTTATCATTTCGAGTCTTCAGAAAGAAAAGAACATTCTAAAGCAGCACCTAATTGAAGGCTGCAAAGATCGAAAGGTACTCACAATTCCAAAACGAGGCAAAATTTATCTCTCTTTTCGTAGGCATCATAAAGTTGGAGCAACCGCGGATGTTGAAGGCTTTTCATGATTTCAATCTCATTCCGGATATCCTTCCGGCCCTGCATCCCGTGAACGCTGACAAATTTGGCGGCAAATTTCCGGCCAGACGAACATTCCATACACCGCTTGACTTCCCCAAATTTACCTCTGATGGAAATAAAAGGGAGAGAAGAATAATGAAGTTAAAGTCTATAATTGGTGCACAAAGAATATTTACAACCCTTTACAGCAGTGGTTCCAAACCATGGTTGTCACCAAAATGAGGGTTGCAAGGATACTCACGAGGGTCACGGAATGGCTTGACAGAAATATTAATAAAAATTATGTTAAAAATAACAGAAAATAGTGCAAATGTATTTACATTAAAATTGTATAATATAAAAACTCTGGAACAGGAAAACAGTTGAATAATAAAGCATAAGCAAATCTATGAAAACTCCTGACCTATCCCAGTCTGTTCACGTTCAATACTTGTACTTGATTATTAAATTGAAGCAAAATTCAGAAAAATTTATTGTATAAAACTATGTCAAGAAACACTGAAATTATACTTTCGCCCTGATGGTCGCCAGACCCAAAATATTCTGTGGGTGGCGGACAAAAAGTTTGGGAATCACTAGTTTACATTAATAATGTACCATACAGAAATTCAGTAAGAGGATGAAGAATTTCAAAGACAAATCACCATCAAGAAGATAGGTAAAACTTCAGAATGGTATGCGTAATGATGGTGGATGAATTGAGACGTAATATTCCCAAAGTAAATCTTTGTTAATCTTTATTATATTCAATTTTTACATTTACATTTATTTTATCACTGAACAGAACAGGAGTTATGAATATTCTAAGCCTGAGAAGAATTTTATAATCATAATGATCTTACATATACGTATATACAGGGGCGAATCCAAGATTTTGAGCAGGGAAGGGGCTCCATTTTGTTTATTACTAAATCTGTCCTAATAGACAATCGATATCATACATTTGTGTTTTTAAGGTTAATTTATGAATATATGGCATTATTTTTTATTTTTTTTATTTTTAAAAATTCTTTAGATATTTAAATAATTTTTTGTGCTTTGCCAGAGCAGGAGTGGTCGGACCGACTTGACCCCCCTGGATCTGCGCCTGATATACGTGTGTGTGTGTATGAATACAGAGCCATTGGTAACTTATTGCAATTTGGACCAATCACAAAGCAGGGGTCCACAGCATATTTGTAATTTTAGAATATGCAGTCCTGCTATCAATGGGGAATACGTAACTATCTAACTAATCAAACAAACTCTTTCTTCTGCATTTGTAAATACCTCTGAAGCAGTTGCTGCGTTTCATACCTAGGCCATATAACACTAGCAGTCGGGGAAAGTCGGTCTGTACACAATACAGCAGTGAAAATATTGAGTAATCCTGAAATTCACTATTATTTATTTTGAAATCTAAAGAAAACAACATTTTCTTTTCAAATTATGTGTTTCTTGTTTGATTATAATTGTTAAAAAATGGTAAATCAGAGGCTTTAAATTTATTTTCTTAAAATACTATATTTGACCCTAACCACATCGCACCGGGAGTACTTGTGTTACAGACGACGCAGCAATTAAAGGGTTAAATAAACATTCTTATAATAAAAACATGACTTACCTTCCAAGTAAAACATCTGATATTTCATAGTTATCTGTCACCCAACAGTCTGTTTTTATGGTTATATTTGTTGATTCAAACGGGCATTCCGTCTCTGAAAATTGATAATAAGAATAATAATGAAGCCGTCAATCATAATAAATAAATGCTGCAAATTAGGTGAGAAAAGGTACAAAAAAGACATAACTGGGGTGGAAAAGCGATCTACTGGGAACTGTGCAAATGAATGAAACCGGTCCATGCAAACCAATTATATATCCACAAAGCAGAAGATTTTCAAGAGCATGAAAGAAGTAAAAGTCTATGAGATATTGAAATTCAAACGGGTCACCCAAATCGGGCCAGGAAACCAGATCTAATCGTCGGGAACAAAGAGGGGATACAGTAGGTCAGTGGCTGTAGTCGTTCCAGTGTGCTAAAGAGCAAAATTGGAAGAAAATGAAAAGCTTCAAAATATTGCCAGAGAACTGAAAATATTGTGGAAGGTCACCTTCTCAAAACTGTTCAAAGCATGACAATAATGATGAATACAATCGTCACGATTGTATTCATCATTATTGTCGTGCTTTGAACAGTTTCAAAACTGTTCAAAGCTTTTCAAAGGGCTTTGCGAAGAGAATGGAAGAATTGGAAAGCTGAGCAAGAATTGAAACCACCCGAACAACAGCATTATTAAAATGTCATAGAGTCACGCGAATAGACATCTAAATATGAAGAAGATCACTCATCGTTCCTGTTTGTCGTACAAATACGTATAAATATCTCTTTTTTATATTCATGTGTTTATTTTATAGTTATGTGTTTTCAGTTGGAGATCTAATTTGCACACATATGAAGCTATACTGAGCTAAATTAAGAATGCACCACTGTCTTCAAATATATGGAACTGAAAAAGAATCTAAACTATATCATACAAAGCGTGGCCCTGTGCCAAACTACACTACACGTGATGGACGAACCAAGCAAGCAGGCAACCCGCTTGCTTGGTTCGTTGGTCACGCAGAAAAGAGAGGAAGTTCAAAACAACGCCCGACCTTCCCCCATCCGATCTGCCTTCACCAATACCCAACCCCGACTGCCACTAATGTCGCTTAAAGGCGGGAAGGAAAGACAATTTCCGACCTTCTCCACCCCTGTCACGCAGAAAGGGACACTTTAAAAATGTTTACAGCAACTGTAAAAATTAAATGAATTAGACAAAAACATGTCTGTAGTCATATTTTCTATAGTTTTGAGAAGGGTCATTAATATTGAAATGGTTCTTTGGACGGTTGAACTCCTTGTTATTTGTGTTATAAACACGACGTTTCGGCCGATCCATTCTTCGGCCTTTTTCAGGTGTAAAATCCGAGTGTGCTGGGTTAAACAGAAGGGCTACCCACCCCATTTAAGCATAATTTCTGTTTAACCCATCACACTCGGATTTTACACCTGAAGAAGGCCGAAGAATAGATCAGCCGAAACGTCGTGTTTATAACACAAATAACAAGAAGGAGTTCAACCGTCCGAAGAACCATTTCAATACGTCTGTAGTCAATAAAGACTCACTTCTAATCATTGTTGCCAATTTAGCGCGTTTCGCGCTAGATTCCGCGCGTTTCTTGTTTTGGCATTGCAAAAAGTGCTAAATTAGCGCGTTCGCACGTAAAACATTTTGGCCTTTTCCCTGCCATTTTCTGGCTAGTTTTGAACATTTCTAGCGTCTGTTCGGTGATTTTTGGCTATTTAAAAGAAAATTAGCGCTTTTTGGCAGTCAAACTAGCGCGAAAATATGTTGCCAACGAACCAAGCAAGCAGGCAACCCGCTTGCTTGGTTCGTCCGTCACGCAGAAAAGAGAGGAAGTTCAAGACAACGTCCGACCTTCCCCCCATCCGATCTGCCTTCACCTACCCCACCGATACCCAACCCCGACGTAATAAGGACGTGACAATTTCATATAAGCTGTCATTTTTAACAGCACGGGTATACTAGTTAGGTTTATATTTCCTTACACTAGCACGTTTTTATCTCTCAAAGACCTCTTCACAACCCTGCTAGTTTGACCAAAGTTGTTAAAAAAGAAACAAAAACCAGCTGTAAACATTCATTAGAAGCAAGTGTCATGAAGTGAATCTTATATTGGTTGCAGTTATGCGCGAAAGTAATGTTTTACACGAGATTACATATCTTCGCCCCAATCCAAATTCAAAAGAACAGCGTCCCTACAAAGATCTTGTGTAAGCAGAAATAGCGTAACGCAAAGAAACAATTACCAGTAATCTTTATGGGAAACATTTTTGAGCGTTCCCAGACACCAAAGATGGTGATGATGGTATGTTGGTACGTCGGAGGTTCGGTTGGTGGGAAGTAGAGGAGACTGGGTGAAGTGGGGAAAAAAAGAAGGTACGCCCTGTCTCTACAATGGCTTGCAGCAAAACATACGTTAAACACTGTTTTCGCTTTTAGCCTTTTTTTGGTAAAAGCAAAAACGTGATGCGATCTTTCGAAAGGCGGGGTTACCGTATCTCGAATTAATAAACTAGATGAAGGTAGATATTTACTCAGATTACTTTGGTCCAAGGCCACAATAGTGGGGTGCCTAGTGAGGATCGAACTCACTATGCTAGCGGCATGGTCTGCGGGATGAGCTTGCTAACACCTGTACAGCAAGCAGTCTTTGTAGATATCTTCTTATCTTAGTGTATACCGGCACAGGGCCACACTAGTGACTTTCATCAAACCACGTTATTTTGTTAAACGAAGATATATGCGATATGTAATGCTAGAAAGAGATAAATCGTTTATTTGACTCTGTATGGTTTCGATTATGAGCAAACCCTCGATTTAAGGGACTAATAGGGGCGAACGGGAGTCCTTTAATGGTAAAAATCGAATGCTACCAGAGAAAGGGCATTGTTTTACCTTTTTTAAACTCCTTTCAAATTCAAATATTTTAATGCAAAAATAGCTTTAATACAATATACATTTATTGAATTATAATTGAAAACGAGTCGGTGAAGTCTTCTGAAAGAAAGCGTCCTGCTTTAGTTGTTTGCGCTATGATGTAGAGATGAAGAGAAATCCTCAGCTGCTGAGTCTTTTGAAATGTGCATTATTGAAGGCATCGGTGTCTGATTGCTTGTGAGCGGTTGTGATGTACAAGCAGTCGTTGAAGTTTGCTTAAAGAAGGCGGCCAGCTTCAGTTGTTTGCCACTCTGATATTGTTTATTAACTATGATTGTTCAGAACTGCCGAAAATGTCCATAATAAGGGACAATTTCAGGGTCAGTGTAGCAATATGAGCCCGATAGATAGATAGATAGATAGAATACGGTCAAATGCGTATATAAGAAATTGTGCAGTGTATATAAAATGCAATTGTTAGGTCAGAAATTATGATAACGGCTATATTGATGAATGGTAAACAAAATGAATTGTTTTATTTGGCTGGAATTGCAAAGTAAGGAATGTTATTAAAATGAGGGTTTTGTTTTGTTAAAATAACAGACAAAAGAATTACAGACCGAATCCTGATTATGAAATGCTTGTACAAGAATTTAGAATAACAAAAAAATGTCGGCTGATCCGGCTGAAGGATTTACTGACGCAAACAAAAACACGATGTGATGTTTTAACGCCAAGAAAAGATCACATGCTAAAAATGGGCATACCGATAAATAGAGGTGAAAACCCAGAGAGAGAGAGTAGAAAAGGGGAGGGAGAGAGACCAGGACTAGCTGTCCAAGCCTAGGACGTGTGTCCGCGGCCCCGCCGCCGCCACCACAGGGGGCACGGTCAGAAGAACTCAGTATTTCTAGAGTCACATAGCCTTTTGACGGGAAGTGTAAAAATATGAGATAGATGCGACTTGGAGAGTTTTAGAAGACAGACACTAGTAGCAGCAATATTCTGGATGAGAACTTTAACCTACAAAGAGTGTCGACAGTATTTTATTGTATCACGTATCTTACAGTGCAGATTCCCAGCGTCGCTAAGAGTAAAGTCGAATAAAAAACGAACATAATATTTAAAATCAGACGTTTTTTCTCACTGAACCAGTTGACTTTCATATCAGTTCATTTCAGCAAAGCCACGGCACACAAACGAAGAATGACGTCCAAACTATATCCGACCAGTTCCAACTATACACACCAGAGCAACACACAAGTCGTTTGCGTATAACGTAACATCAGAAGATGTAGCTTATGTAGTGGATAACAATGTCCACAAGATTACTTAAATTTCCGAAATTATTTCATAAATAAAGTAAACATTCAGAAATCACAGAAACACACTCAGTAACGCTTGATAGCAGGATGACTAAGACAGGGGTCTCAAACTCAAGGACACAAAAGGGCCATTACGTCCTGGGGGAGAAGCACAGCGGGCCAAAAGTGAGATGAAGGGGGGGGGTCCTGACTTCCAGCAGTTATAATGCTAATCTGCAATACAACTGACAGGCTGCTATTATTTATTTCAAAATGAATACGCATATGATAGTAAGTTGGATATGTGAATTAGTACAAAATGTGAATAAAAATAATATTATAAAAATCTCATTTAGACTTATAAGTAAGGTTTAAATAGAGTTCTAATTACATTCATTTGATCCCAACCAGTTCATGTTGAAGCTGATTTCTAGCAACGTTTTGCAGCAGCCAGGGATTCTATGTTCGGCTTCAAATCGCGTAAATTAGCCAGCCTCAACACGGATTGTAAATGTTCATCAGTTAGTCTTGAGCGCAACGCAGATTTATTTATTTTCATTGTTGGGAAGAACTGCTCACAAACGTATGTGC
>VCCN01000353.1:5718346-5730641 GCA_006491835.1 Architeuthis dux | reverse complement strand
CATAGTGTTCATACCGACCCAGCCGATAATTTATAAATGAAGGAACATTTTTTTCCCCCGCGCAGATCGCAGCAGCTGACCTCTTCCTTCGTCATGCCGTCAACAAGATAACCTATCTCTTAATCACCCGGTGATTTATTTATTTCATTCATTTGTTATTTCTTTTAAAGACGCTTCCTTTCCTGCCCCCCCGGTCATAGGATTGCTGCCCAGAAATCAGCGCCACGCTATTCAGAGAATCTTAGAAGAAAGCTGTAGTAACCCTTAAAGATTGATCACGCCTTCTGCAGGGAAAAAGGGATTCACAAAAATAGTTGAGCAGTTGAAAAAAAAAAGAGTTGAAGAGGAAACCGCTTACTGTGATCACGTTGGGACGGGGTCTTTTAGATAACAATAACGGATTGATAACTTTAAGCGCATGATATGTAGAGCTACACCGCTTGTTGTGATCACTTTAAATAACATTTTTGGGACTGACTGATTTTGATAACAATAACTACCTGATAACATAATCCGTGATTATAATAAGCAGCGGCTTCCTCTGGGTAAAATAATACATAAAATCGGGGCTGGTGTGTTCTAGTTATTTTTTCAGTTACCATCGGCTGCATGATTTTGGAGAAGTGGTGATTTCTGGACTAAGCCAACTCTGGCCAAGTTAGTCTCGCAGATTATTTCTATTGAGCAGTGAGTTCGATCCTCACTGGGCGTAGGCCGTGTGCCGAAACTAAGCATTGCTTGGTAAATAACTAGGGTTGTTCTCGTTAGTCACCACCGTCAGCAACATGCTGCTTGTTGTGAGTCAAGCATTCCCAGTAGCGCCAGGTTTCTTTTTTTTGTTGATAGAATTGTTACTGAGGATGAGAAATGGATCGTTTTTCACAATGTTAAGCGCCGTCGTCAATGGCTCAGTCTTCATGATAGACTTAGAAGATCTAACCAAATAGTTACAGCTGAAGTCAACTGTGAACGACTTCGGCGTTTGAAAACTGCTTTGGACTGAAAATGCCAATTCTCAGTCAACAGAAAAGGGTCATTTTTTATCACGATAGTCCACGTCCTCATTCTGCTCGAGTAACCAAAGATCTCAGAAAGGCATTCGGCTGAGAATAAATGATACATCCATCCGCCATAATCTCCTGAGCATGATCCAACTAACTATCATTTGTTTGCAAAACCATTTTGATGGACAAAGACTCATTTCAAGAGAAAATGTTCTTAGTCTCCAAGTTAGTCTCTAATTTCAGATAAAGTTGCATTTTCCTTATTTCGAAATTCAATTCGTGGTGTTAGTTTGGGGTAAAAATTTAACAAGAATTTGAGCTTGGAGAATCAAAACATTTCAACCTTTCTCCCGAACAGTCAATCTTGTATATCTTTTTAGTTGGGTTCAAGATCAGTCAAGTTGTCACATTTTGCAGCTTTGCCCGAAGAGGAGGCCAATGATGTCAAAAGTTTTAAATATGAAAATATTAGCAATATAGAGTATAGCATTTTACGTTAGTGGCCTTTGCGTTATTTCCCATCACATCAAAATTACATAACGAGTGGGAACTGATTTGTTAAACCTTAGCAAACGAAGTTTTAAGACGATCAAATGAACCATTTGCTCTTCTTTCGCTGAAACCGATAAACAACCTCGAAATTAAAATAAGCTGAACGTAAGAAACAAAGAGAACCATCTAGTCTAAGCTAATCTTTAAAATCTCTATCAATTCTATTCAAGTAAATCATATGCTTCTCAGTATTTTCTCACGGTTACGGCATGACATATTTCAATGACAAAAGGCTTAGATCGCATTCTGCCGATTCGGGTTTAAACTGTTCTTGAAATGTTGGAATTCTAGTTTGTGCAGTGAGAATCTGTGGGTCTCACGAAGAAAACAGTTGTCTGCCTATGTTTCGGTTTCATGGCTTGGCGACATTGGAACGATAGATCTGCAAGTGGCAGATATAGTCGTCTCTTTGCGACAATGACGGTTCTTCTTGGAAACGGGACAAAGGCTATCTTTATTTGCAGTTGCGTTACTATTAAAATGGCGTCGAATAGAAAATGGTGGCCGTCTAGTTGGCGCTTACAAAACTGGTAGTCTTTGTTTGAGGATGGGGAAGAAAAAGAGGGTGTAATGTTGATACAACAAAAAGGGGAAAGTAAGTACGAATTAAGAGAGAGGGGGCGATAAGATAGGAAGAAAAGGAAGAATTATAGAAGAAAGAAAGAAAGGAGTTATAAGGAAGGGAATATAAACAAAATATGGAAAAGAGAAATAAACAAGAGAAAGAGAGGGATAGACACGACGCAGACAAAGGAAGAAACGAGAGGAAGGGAAAGACGAAGAAGAAGAAGAAGAAGAAGAAGAAGAAGAAGAAGAAGAAGAAGAAGAAAGAGGAGAGAGAGACAAGAGGGGGAGAAAGAGAGAGACAAGAGGAAAGGAACGAGAGAACAATAACAGAGAAAGGGAAAGAGAGAGAGAGAGAAATAACAGAGAAAGAGAGAAACAAAAAGTACAGAGAGAGCGAGAGACAGAAGACAAACTACAAAAATGACAGAGAGAGGGGAATAGCAGAGACAAAGAAAGAGAGAGAGAAATCACAGAGAAAGAGAGAGTGAAATCACAGAGAAAGAGAGTGAGAGAGAAAAATCACAAAGAAAGGGAGAGAGAACAGGGAGAGAGAGAGAGAGAGAGAGAGAGATCAGGAAAAGAAAGCAAGCAATGAGGCATTCTGATGCAAAAAAATTAAATAAACGGAAATACTAATCTCAATATGGAGGGAATAGACATTTAGGCGAAACATTAAAGAAAGTAAAGGAGTGGAAATATATAAAAGCATAAACATTGAGAAAGAGAAAAACTAAATTTAAACTAATATAAAGACATACATTATTCAGCCCAAATTCTTTCAACTATCGTTACTATTCATATCACGCGTCAAAGAGTTCCTTGACATGCTTTCATAAAAACCAAAGAGGCCTGTGTTTCTCAGAACGATTAGTTCGGTCAGCAACGCTGCGTAACTAAAAATTAGGCATGCGAAAACAAAAGATATAGAAAAAGAAAAAGAAAATCCTAAATAAACTTATGAACCCACATTAAAAAATTGTCATGACTTGACATTAATGCTGTTTATAGCATAAGTCATAACAGTTCGTGTTTATTCGATATTGTATCTGGAGGGTTTCAATCCGCCGGAAGCTGCTAAGACTTTTATCCATGCAAGTTGAAGTCTTCATTATCATAGCCAACTGATCTTAACTTGGATACATATTTTTAAGTTTAAAAGTGTTCAAAAGTTCCTTAGAGTTAATGGATCAATTCTTTTAAAAAATAGATGAAAATCAAGTCAGTATTAACGTTATCGTTATTGTGGTTAGAATTATCTCAAATCTCAGAAGATCTTTAGTGCACCACAACAGCAGTACTGTGCTAATGTTAATTTGTATCTGTCCTTTTGTATTAGAGTTACTATAGACGTTTGAGGACACGTTTGGAATCGGTCTTTTCATAGTATTGCCTTTTGTGAGTCAATTCTATACACAACCATAAGATTGTGTTGCCTGCGTTCCGATAGAGAAAGAAAGATACTAAATAATGTCCATGCAAACTTTTTCTGCCATCTGAACCTTTTGGTTTTCTGATGAACGGTTCCATCACTAACATGCATTGTCTTTTGCTAATAATATTGATTCTCTTTAATAAAGACATTAGAAACACTGACTCAACACAATTGCATTGTTTCATTGCCTGAAATCAAAGAAAAATATGTTTTTTTAAGTATGAGGATTGTGCTTATAGCAGAGACTATTAGCCAGCAAACAATTGCTAGATAGGTATTTATTAAACTTAACTTAGTCTGGTACAAAGCCAAAAGTGTGGGCAACTCTATAAGGATTGAACTCATTATTGTAGTAATGGTTTGTGGGACTTGCTTGCTAATTAACACTCCACGCTGACAAGACCTAGCAATTACTAAATAATTAAGAAGTGGCATTTAGGATATCAGGAAACAAATCTTAAGTCATAGAAATTTCAGATTAAAAGGTTCTGATACAAGACTATGATAGTATCGTTTCGCAAATAAAAATTCTGTTTATACAGAAACTATAAGTCAGCAACAAAGTCAATGATATTTCTAAAAGAATTATTATTCGAAAACAAGTAGTGATTTTCAAAATCGGAAAAATAGCGAAATTTCATATACTATCAATCTCTTGATTTGATTTCTTTAGTAGCTTAAGCATTGTCAACTATCATTAAATGGTTAGATTTGATCTCATCATCATCAGCCTTTTAGCGTCCGTCGTTGGACAAAGACCTTCCCCAAGGTTCGCCAGACATCTCTATCAAGGGCGTCGCGGAGCCAGTACTTTCTGAACTTGTCTAGTTCGTCACGACATCTTATTTTTCCACGCTGTAAGTCGTGATGTCCAGCGGTTGTCTAACATTCTAGCAACATGACCACAGGATCTTGAATGCTGATTTTCTAAGCAGGCAGAGCCTCCTCACTTTGAAAATTCACACACCACAACCTCCCCACTCCCATTTCATAACATTTTGGCCTTGTGCCGTATTAAGTTAAGCTTAGTAAATATCAGAATCTCCTGCGTGTGATAACCTATTACCCGGCACAGCAAACAGTGAGATAATGATTGCGTATGTGCCATCTTTATCAAGAGTTTTACATTTTATATTTCTTCAACTGTCTCTTTCCAAATTGTCTCTCAGAAACATACAGGATAATTCTTGGCACCAGTTCATATTCTGGGACACATTTATCATAACGGCATCATATCACACACTTATATCTGTTATTTTGAAGATTGAAATGACAGGCGTAACGTTTTCTTTGACATCTGAGATGTTTTCGCAAATATTCATTCTAATAGTTATTAGTTTCATAAATACTAGTCCTTGACTAATCGCTTCGCTGACGGGTATCAAAAGGGTACAAATAAAAGAATTATGTAATATTAGTTGAAAAATCGCCAAAACTGATATATTGTTTAAGGGGTATAATTTAAGAAGGCACAGCTCTAACAATTTAATGACGCCATGTTACTTTGAATGATTAT
This sequence comes from Architeuthis dux, assembly GCA_006491835.1. NCBI lineage: Eukaryota > Metazoa > Mollusca > Cephalopoda > Oegopsida > Architeuthidae > Architeuthis > Architeuthis dux. Next base: position 5,725,570 of record VCCN01000353.1, on the reverse strand, counting down.
TGTCTTCAATCGATATTATGTTGATATTTGGTATTTACTTACATGCATAATAATCAATTATTTCTTTGAAGACTAAATTTCTTATTAGTGAAGCCGCTTAGGTGATAGTTCCAAGTCAATTGTGCATTTTGTGATAAAAGCATGAAATTTGGTATACTTATAGGCATTCAAAAGAAATTTGGATATTAAGCCATCATGAACTTTCAATATGTCGTCCATGGCATCCATTTCCAAATGGCTGTCAGTAAAAACTGTTTTTAGATCAATTTTCCTATCAGCAATGGATATAATATGATATTGAGGACATTAGTTGAATTTATTTACCATACATAGTTTTTAGGAATCGCCATTTGGATAATACATGCAAGTCATTGGAAATTCAAGACGGCCGCCATGACTGGTATAGAAATTGTAATTGCAATAAAGTTGCGTAAACTAGTCTGATAGGGATGATATCGGTGTCAAATTATGCATTTTTGTGAAACTTTAGAATTGCACAGAAGCTTCCTTCTATCTCACAGATCAATTTTCACTGACTTGCATGTATATCGTATAACAACCCTATTCTATCAGTAACGCTTGCATCAATCTCTGATCACTGACAATGCCTTTTCCTCATTTTCAACGCACGAGGTACAGATTGAGTGCTGAAACTAGCTACAACTACACGTTGTTTACTTATCAATTTTCTTTCTCTTCTTATCGGCAATAATATTTACTTAGTGCAGGAAATTAGTTAAAGCAAAGCACAATAGTAGCGGAGTAGCGATAAAGTCAAAGGGCGACGATAAGAAACCTCGTATAACGGGTTCAGACGATCGCGTCTGACAATCAAAGAAAACGGGCGTCATTTTCAAAGACAGGGTTCCCCAACCTGCGGTGTTAGCACCCCCGGGGGTTACTAAAATTCATTTCAGGGGGTGCTGGGAATGGTCTCAGAAAGAAAGAAATTATAATTTGGAAAAAACGTGGACACAAAGATTATTACGATAAAATTAATAGATTTCAAGTTTCAGACGTTTTTATTGACACATGTCACCTTTTGCCAAAAGTCCGTGGTAGATCTTATAAAAACTCTATAAGAAACAAATTGAAATTAAACCTCACCTGCATTTGAATATCACTACTAAAGATTTAAGGAGGGGTGCTGGACTTGGCATCAAAGGGGTGTTGGATTAACAAAACGTTGGGAAACACTCCTCTAAGAAAACGACGTTTTTTAACGCATGTAACCAAGCTGAATTGCCAGACCAAGATCATTCCTTCCCACCCACCACATCATGAGTCAGTGTGGCAGGGTTACGGTCCATCGATCCTAAGGTTACCATATGGTATCCAAAAGCACATGTCCTCCTTTTTCAAAAAGAATTAACGTCCTCCTTTCACCGTAACAATCTTTGGTTTACACTGATTTACACGCACAAATCAATTGTCACTTGTGTGCGTGAGCCTGCCTACATACCCTAAAGGTGAAACAGCTCGTCCGTGAAGCAAATGGTTCAAAAGAAGAAACACAGAGGATCTATAATGAATTTCAACAAATTTACAAAACTTCCATGTGTTGGATATTTAGGCAGCCGTGGGCGGAGGTCACAGATTTGCCCCCCACAGGTGTTGAAAGTTATAAACAGGATATCGACGAAAACCCCAAACTGCAAGGTGTCAGGGACCGGAAGACACACAGGTGTCGAACGTTATAAACAGGATATCGACTGAACTTGCAGGTGGTGGCTGGAAAATCAGCGTGGGCGTTCGAACCCGATAAAAGCGACACAGAGGCCCTCGGAAAAGCAGAGAGACAGAGAGACGCCCCCAGGAGATAGAGAGTAGGTGGGCTTGGGATCACGGGGCCAGTTTTCCTGTTAAGAACGGTCTGTCGGCTCTCACCATCTCTCTCCCACTCTTCATTCTCCGCCACGGTACAATGTATTTGATGCAATTGAAAATATATCATCATATTTTTATAAACCAAGTTTCGAGTCTTCCTTTTTCTCCACGTTCAGGATTTTCCACCCGCGGACCTACATGGCTATACAACACATGGACTAGAAAAATAGATAGCTCTGTTGGATGAGTTGAAGCGTTTTGGAGGGATGGTTCTTAAAAATTACGAAAAGTACAAATGTTGTATAGCCACGGGTCCGCGGGAGGAAAATCCCGGACTTGGAGGAAAAGCAAGACTGGAGACTTGTTTTATAAAAAATATGATGATATATTTGTATATTCGAGACACAGCGTTCAGTGGCGGAGAATGGAGAGTGGGAGAGAGATAATGAGAGCCGACAGACTTTTCTTAGACAGCTGAGCATACGGGTCTTTTGACAACAGGGAAATTGGTCCTGTCTTCGTCCCTAGACTAAATGATCGCTCTGGCTTCCGAGGGCGTCTGTGTGGCTTGTGTCAGGTTCGAACGCTCACACTGGTTTTCCAGCCCGCCCTCTGCAACTCAGGGTTTTAGTCAATATCCGGTTTATGACTTTTCAACACCTGGTGTGTCTTCCGGTCCCTGGCACCAGCATTTTGGGTTTTGGTCAATATCCTGTTTATAACTTTCAACACCTGTGGGGGTCAAATCTGTGACCCCGCCTACGGATGCCTTAATATCCAACACAAATATGATGAAGCCTGAACTCATAACGCAATATTGAGAGGTTTTATCCGATGATCAGTACCTAGTGGACCAATGAGCAGAATAGACTTTGTGAGGAAGGCCACAATACTCACACAATACAATTGTAAGGCTGTGACAGGTATCGATTTCTAGAGCTTTTGTCAATAATAGCCAGACCGAAAAGTATGACTAAATAGATAATATCAGCAGTGGTATATTTTCTTTTACTTCTATTTTTAAAAAGGATGTTTATTTGAGCAATGGCGAGTTGAGTCACTTTTTGATAAAATCGCAAAGGAAATTGATAAGACGTAAACATTTATTTACACCCTTAACTGCTAAGTAGTAAATCTTCAAGTAGGTAAAGAAACCACCCGAACTCCACAGGAACACGGGTACATACATTCAAATCTGTCTTGGTTACAAAGAAAATGTCTTTAGGAAAAGAAATATATTACATTTTTATTTAATAAAGATAAGAATCAAATATAGTTAAGATGAAAGATAAATGTGTCATTTTGTAGGGGACAGTCGTTTGTCCTTGGTCACGTAACCCAGTACCGGGTCGTTGGGGCACCCATCATGGGTGTGTTTTGGGTGAGATAGCCTGACGGAGCCCATCCCTCTCCAGGCTTCCTCAATTTTACACTTTATGCTGAATTGAGTACCATTTTAAAAGCCTTTTGGTATGATTGGGCCATGGATTGAACTCACGACCTACCGCACCAGAGTACTCTACCAGTACGATCGGTTTTAGGGAACAGTAGATTCAGACAAATGTTTGCGAACGTACGGGGACAAATTTCTTGAATTCTCTCCCCTTTCTTAATCAATTTTTCACTAAAATATTTCAAAATTAAGGAGAACTATGGAAAGATTTATGTGTAAGAGATTCGGCCAAAGTCCTCACGAGCGTGGAACCAAATTTGCTCAATGTACTTGAACTGATATGATTAGCCGCGCATGATAGGTGCCTGTAACGTTCTGGTTGTGTTTAGTGCCTCTGCTCACTTTGTTAATCTTTTTATTCTAGCTGTGTGAGATTAGAATGCGTTTGATTCGTAACCGTGTTTAAGCGTGTTAAGTAAAGAAGACGGAACAAGATAACACGTGTGATAGGGTTCTTCGCCTGGTAAGAAGTGGACCTTCCTCGTTCGAACTTCCGGTCCGCGTTTTCTGGGACCGGAAACGGAATGGGGGTTGCTGGGAGCTTCGGCATGTTTATTTATTTAACATATACATACATTTATATAAACATTACAGTGCCCAACGCGCCATTTTTTAAAAAGTTGATATATTCGTTATTTTTAGAGCTCTGATTTTTGTTTTTATTTTGAATAAACTGAACATTGTGGCTCTAAAAATAATGAAAATATAAACTTTTTAAAAATGGTTCTTTGGGCACTTATCATGCGCGGCCACTCATATGACCGATCAGCGTAGCCCAGTGGTAGAGTGCTCGCCTCCGGTTCGGTAGCCCGGGGTTCAATCCAGCACCGAGTCATACCAAAGACCTTTAAAAATGGTACTCAATGCCTCACCGCAAAGCATTCTGCAAGAGGACTAGTATTAAGAAACCTCCCCCCGATGATAAACGGTTACGGCCAAATCGCGTTGGATACACCGGTTTTCGTAAGATCACCGAAGTTAAGCAACGTCGAGCCTGGTCAGTACTTAAATTGGTGACCATTATGGAATACCAGGTGCCGTGAACAGAGCGCTGAGCAGAGCGAAGCTTCGACAGGCCTGGCAAGCCGGAAGTGGGTCTTATTAACAATTGTCCGTGTGTACCTAACCCCACGACACCCTCGATGAGGGTACAGCAGAGAACGCTGATGCATACATACTTGTACTGTTGTAGGGAGATAGAAATGTTATTTTGTCAGTTATTCAGTTCATGGCCTGTTATATCAATTATATCCGGTTGGTTAGGGAGATAAAGTTTTCTTTTCTTTATCATGAAAACAATGATGCGTTTGTGGATCTCAGAAGTACCGGGTAGGTCAGCTAGTACATATATATTTCTATCATTCAACTTTATATACAGAGGGCGCCGTTTATAATAATCACGGCTAATGTTATCAAACGGTTATTGTTATAAAAAGTCAGTCGGTCCTGAAGACCTTATTCAGTAAAGATTAAAAATGAAAAGGAAAAATATTGAAAAATATTTTCAATTTCAATTCTAGAAAATTCTAGAAATTCAAAATTTAAAAAAAACAAATTTTTTAAATTAACATTTTTATGAACGTAGTTCCGTCTAGTGTATTTCCTCTGATGTACATGTTACATGTAATTTGAAAAAATTAAAAAATAAATTTCATATTGATTTCTTATGATGAAAAGTTGTTTCGTCCGCCATGGCCTCGAAGTTCAGAGAACCACGACCCTTCACGGGTCCTTGTGGCATGCTCAGGTATCTCCGGATATCTGGGAGAAGTTGCACATGATATCTTGGCCAGCTGGTCGGGAGGCGATCACCATTATCATGCTCGGGATTCGTCCTGGGAAGCTTTTGACAGCTTATCCCGGTCCTCGTAGCATTTGTCTCAGTGACTGGGATTTGGGTTTCTCCCCCCTCAAATCTCTAGTCACGGGGACATGGGATATCTCCCTCCCCCTCCTGAATTCGACACTAAATGACCCACCAAGGGTCGATGTGCCGTTAAACAAAACAATCAATTCTCCAAGGTTAATATTCTAACAAGTTTCATTAATCCAGAATTTTGATTTGCAACATTCGTTCTCTCCTTTGTCTTTGTTGACACCAATGAACCATCAACCAAAACTGTCAACATAGGTTTCTTCAGTTTTCATGTTGGTCTGGCTGGCTATTTGTGAATGTATGACACGTACAGGTCACACCAATGAACTGAAGAGGGCTGAAGATTTCAACATTTATTCCTTATTATATCTAGAAAAGACGATTTGTTTTTTGAAAATTCCATCACTAAATAGGTTTTTAGTGGAGAGTTCAATTTACAATGTAAGTTTATGCTAGTTCGTGTCCATCAGCATTCACACTTGTCTTTTGAAAATTCAAACTGCCAAACAAAAGGCGAGAGAAGTAACTTATTCATTGATCACCCCTTTTTTCATTTTTTTTAATTGATCAACCCCAACACGGTATGCTGCCAAAAGACGTTGGTAACATGACGGTTTATACTGAGTGACTAAAACCAGACCTGTTCTACATCGAATTAGTATAAAATATCGATTGAATTAAGGGATTAGTATCCAATGTTTTGGAAGTGTTATATCAGTAACTTGGATTCCAGTTGAAACCTTCAGCACTTCAGTCCGCTACTCTTCCGCCTGAAAACATTCAGACAAAAGCAATGTTTATCGCTTGTACTCGTACATTCAACTTCCGCATCACACATTCTTGAAGTGCGGGGTAATGAACCTCCTCAACCCAGTTCTTAATTTGCCCGCTAATAAATCTTGCCATTACAGAAAGCTGTAACGGAAACTACACACATGTTAGTCGTCTGCCTTGTCATCTACCACGTGGAACAAACACGTTCTCGTGTACAGCTTTGGTTTCAAAAGGAAACAGTATTTTGGGAATTTGCTACTTAAAAAAAAAAAGATAACAACACAAACGAAAGAACAAAATGAGAGAGATGGAAAAGAGCTGTCGTTGTAGAGCATTCAAATTCTGTAGATAAGTAAACAGCCGGCTAAGGCATTAGGAGAAAAGAAAATAACAAAAAAAACCCAAACAGCAACAACAAACAAAAAAACAGACAATCCGAAAAATTCAGCCTTAAACTTAATTTTGGACATTATATACACGCACACACGTCTGAATATGCACATGCGGATAGATGAACATATACAAGAGGGGGCGGGGAGTAGGCACTTGTCATAGAGCTATAGTTAACGAGCTAGCTTCGCTCAAATAGTGAGTTTGATCCTCACTGGGTGCCCTACTATATGGCCCTGTGCCAGACTCAGCTTAGTAAATATCTTAGTTCCAATGCCTATTTGGTGGATGAGGTAGTTGCAAACTTGGAAATGCAGTAAGTACATTCAAAGGATACGGTATGCAAATAGAAAAATACAGCAAGCAAATTAAAAAATATGGCAAGCAAATTGAACAGACATTGAATCTATGAACATGAGTAATCAGATATACGTATACAGTTAGTGCTATAGTCGCTGCATACTTAAGTATATTAGTCAAAATTCGGCTTTTTAATATATTTTGCTTAAATGATAATTCATTTTATTATTTTTTTACATAGTTTTAATTTAGGTATCAAATTTATTACTTTTTTCAGATTTTCTGAATTAATTTTTTGATATCAGCCTGTGACGGTTCAGGTGTGGCTCGTTAAATAGTGCAGGCATGGAAAAGAGAGGAGCAATAACTGTCTACTTGACTATTCTTGTTCATTGATTCAATTCGATTGTCTTTTTAATTTGCTTGCCGTATTTTTGCACGGTTTGCACGGTTTGCACGGGAAAAGGTATAGTTTTTCTTCTTGGCAAATACAGGTCCGTTTTTGACAGCATATCGGTCGTAGGACCCACATTTGTTTATATGATAAACACAAAAAAACACTGAGAAATTCCCCTGCATCTTATATGCAAATGTATTCTACGAT
>VCCN01000353.1:5704616-5716756 GCA_006491835.1 Architeuthis dux | reverse complement strand
GTATTTTAGTCCACGGACCCCTTTCTCAGCTGTACCAGTGCCTCTAGAAGTTGCCTATTGAAGATTCGACACTATTCGATCCAGCTAGCTCAATAACATGGTGACGTAACAATAAGACGTCATCGTAAATACATTCACATTTTTATTACACCCTGCAACGCGATTTTTATTCCTGGGTAGTGAGTGTTATTTTCTGATTGCTTATGTGTAAAAACTACAGAAAATGGCTATTATTCCCTTCAAACTTTGATTTTGTGGCCAGGGTAGTGATATTCATATGTATTTGTTTTTCTTACTTTATGTGATTATAAACGTGAACATTTGCCCGTTATCCACTTGAAAATAAGTAGAAAATAAGTAGCGACGCCAGAAGTGTTGCCGATTTAGCGCGTTTCACGCTAGATTCAACGCATTTCTTGTTTTGGCAGTGCAAAAAGCGCTAAATTAGCGCGTTTCCGCCTAAAACATTTTGGCCGTTTTGGGCCATTTTCTGGCTATTTCCGATCATTCTTGGCTATTTTTGGCTATTTAAAAGATTTAGCGAGTTTTGGCAGTCAAACTAGCGCGAAAATATTTGTTGAGTTGGCAACACTGGACATCAGAGGGGTGGTAACGCCCACTTTTGGAATCACTGACAATCAAATGGCTGTTATTCCCTTCAAACTTTGATTTTGTGATATTCATATATGATTGTTTTTCTTACTTTATGTGATTAAAAATGTGCGAATTTACCCGTCGTCCACTTGAAAATGAAGTAGATTTCAAATTATCACTGATAGATTATTACATTATCAAATGAACCTTTATCGTCGTTCCTATTTAAGGCCACACTCACTTAAATCTGCAAATTGAATATTACACCAAAAATAGCCGTTCAATGTTTAACACGTTGGCCAGTGTTTGGGCCAACGTCTTGGCGGAAAGTTTGAAGTGTTCACACGAGAGTTTGAGGAATAAGCAAATATGCAAAAGGCATAAAGAGTGTATTGTGTGAAAGTAAAGCATCTGTGGTGAGTCAGAAACTAGACACTTGACTTTTTATACGTCTCCTAATTCAAAAAACAGTTACCCTCTTTTGGATCCTTACGCCGCACCCAGGGTGATATTTCTGTTTCCAATTAGATCTGTGCAACGAGCCCATGCCAGGCACTCTTCTTAAAAAGGTTATTAATCATTTACCGAGACGCCGTGTTCTAGGGATATCTTTCTCGGAAATGACAAATCTTTATTAGTTTTTGCATCAGCATAACAAATTATTATTCATAAAATATCCACAAAGATTTTTATTAATATTCATGTGACTTAAAAAGGTCATGGCTGGCTGGACATGGTGATTCAACGATACATCGTGAGGTCATCAGGTGTTTCGGGTCTTTCAACATTATACACACTAGCCCAGGCGACCAAGCCAGCGTTGATGAGACCCTGGCTTGTGTCCCATCAGCAACACTCTTCTCGATCCAAAGTCATCTGGGGGCCTGCTCTGCAGCTTTCATTGTGGATTTGAGAGCCTTCACTTTTGTGATATCAAGTAGAATGAAGATTCTACTCAGCGAGCGGTCAGCAAAGCCTCTGCACAACCAACCCTCCAGCCCCCCAGGCACTGATCCACCAACTCTGGGTACTTGGACCACTCCCGCTCATCTGCCTTTTCCATACAGTTACCCCAGGGAACTGCCAGCTCTATAAGAAGCACATTCTTCGAAGAGGCCGATGATAACATCAAGTCCGGCCTCAACGAAATTGTCATAATGTGGTCTGGAAACTTGAGCTGCCGCCACAAGTCGACACGCAGCTCCCAGTTCAACACTGAGGTTGCTGATCCGGGCTTATAAGTAAAAGAAGAATTAAAATTAACCTATTTATCTTACAGTTTTATTTCACGATCGTAGGAGTGTGGATATTCGTTGGCAAAATACACTATAACAACGGAGTAAACTACAATTTGGTCGCATTTATTTTTAATTTTAAGATACTGGTTCCCCCCACTCGCTTTCCGAAAATATAGCGTTCCGAGATAAAGCACAGATGCTCACAGACACAGTTCAAATCTATGATGACTTTAAGTCTTTCGTAAAAGTGAAGTGGCGTGAAGCAAACAATCCTAAATCGGGAGACTTTTGTAATAGGAGGAAAATATCAACGAGAAATGTATTACGTTGTATGAATTTCTCAAACATGTTCATAATTAATTGTTGACCAGTTTATCTTTCATCTTATTATTGTGGCTTTTTATTGTAACGCTCAGTGTTGTATATGCATCTTGGTCCGCGGGAGAAAAATCCTGAACTTGGAGAAAAAGGAACTTGATTTATAAAAATATGATGATATATTTTTATTGCATCAGATACATCGTGCCTTGGCGGAGAATGAAGAGTGTGTGGGGGGGGGAGATAATGAGATCCGACAGACTGTTATTAACAGGGAAATTGGTCTTGTGTTAGTCCCGAGCTATGTGCTCTCTGTCTCTCTGCCGCATGAGGGTGCATGTGTGCTTTTTATGGGTTTCAAACGCCCACGCTGGTTTTCCAACCCGCCACCTGGATTTAGTCGATATCCTGTGTATGCCTTTTGAACACCTGGAGTGTCTTCCGGTCCCTGACACCTGCCGTTTAGGTTTTTGGTCGATATCCTGTTTATAACTTTCAACACATGTGGGGGGTCAAATATGTGACCCCCCGCCTACGGCTGCCTAAATATCCAACATCAGGTCGTTTTACATTCTACGACCGTTAAGCAGGCAGCATGGATTCAGACTCAAACGCTTCTGTGTCGTGCGACGCATGAGGCAATGAATACCCATACCCAATATTTATGTAGTAATCATGGGTTTTTACAGGTCCGGAGTCAAGGTCAATCCCTGAGGTCTCTGGCGTCCCAAAGGGGAAGTGCCGAAGGAACTGGACAATTTTTGTGCCCACCCACACGTATGCGCTTGGTTCCCAGATTTCAACTCCCATCGTGTGCCAGATTCCGCCCTCCTGGGGAGACGAATGAATACTCCCTGTAGCATAGATTATGAAGAGTCCGTGGGGTTTTTTTTGGCACCGTTCATGATAACAAACGATAACTCGTGAAATTATGCGTCTAATAGAAAATTATACAGAACGATGTTATTCTTTAAAAAGCCAAAAATAACCCATACTCCAACAAAGCATCGTTTTGTTACGTTAACAACAACAACAGGTACATTTTGGCTTCCAGTTAACTTAAATTACAAAAGCAGATATACGTAAAGTCTGAAAAAGCAAATGTTCCTTTACTAGAGATAGAGATAGTGACAGAACAGAGAAAGTAAAGAAGTAAAGCTGAAACCTTAAAGGAAATATTTATGCTTGTGTTATCGTTGGCTTATTGTTATAAACAGAAACACACGAATTTCTTTTGGCCAACTTGAAGCATTTGGAGGCTTTTTAAAAATGTATTCTGCTCTCCAAAGTCATAAAAGATACACCCCCCCCCCCCCAAATACAACTCTTATATATGTACCTAGTTAAGAAATATACGAACAATTTTATGTGCACAAGACAAGGAAATGGTCCAGTGTTGCCAACTCAAAAAGTATTTTCGCGCTAGTTTGACTGCCAAAAAGCGCTAAAAAAGGCGCTAAATTTCATAAAATTGCCCCAAATGGCCAGAAAACACCAAAAATACGCTAAAATGGTCAGAAATAGCCAGAAAATAGCCAAAATGTTTTAGGCGAAAACGCGCTAATTTAGCGCGTGTTGCACTGCAAAAACAAGAAACGCGCCAAATCTAGCGCGTAACGCACTAAATTGGCAACACTGAAAAGGTTCCTGCCTTTGCTTTGAAATAAGAATTTTCGCTATCTTAGGTTAGTTTTGGTAATTGACAGAATCCGGATCTGAAATTTGGGTGGGTGTTTTTTTCTTAGGAAAGTCAAACCTGTAATCAATAGATATTATTACGTTACCTCTTCTAAAGTTGTTCTGCTTTTTCCCTTGTCAGTTTCCATTTCTAACGTCTTGATATTTGCGCCAATTTCTTGGGCAAAGCCAACATTGATTAATTACTCTTGCCTTGAGCCTAACTCATGAGCAATGACTCGAGATCAAACTCACGAACAATGGCTTGTAAGACTAGTACGATAACGATTGCTCGACAGCGGGCGAACTATATTTTGGTTATCACAGATTTGGGGATTTTTCGTTAGACCCCACCAAAAGCTAACATCCATAATTGTAAAATACGGAGCCTAGATAGAAAACGAAATATTAAGTTGCATTTTCTTTTCCTCTCCAACAAGAAACTCAATTCTTGGTGTTAGTTTGGGGTCAGATTTCAACAGTATCTCCTGCCCTAGAGATGACAGTAATGACCATGATAGTACCCCGACGATATCATTGATTATAAGACCGGCTAACCATCAATTCAAAATAAGGTGTCTTCCAGTACATATGAATTTACTATGAAATCGTTGATCATTTGATCGCAAGGTAGCTTCTCTGTTGTTAGATGTGAGAACAGCTACGCCATATTGTTGCGCTAACAATAAATTACCCTACGATATCTGGAGCATACATACATTTGCAGGTTTTAAATCAAAAATAAAAACTTTCTTGTTTCGAGACGTTCATAATTATATGAACTCAGTAAATAAATACACTTCGTAACTGTAGCTCCTGCCCCATGTTTTGTAAAAAAACTTTATTGCACTTTCTTCTTTTAATAGGCCTTATATTTTTTACTGTAATTGATTGCACATTTTTTCAAGCGCTTTTGTCCAGTGGGGTCTTATGTGTTGTGGTTCCCGAGAAAGGGCGCTTTCTATAAATGCATTTATCATTATTATTATTAAATCTGGCATAAAGATATTCAATTTTGAGGGCACTTAATAAACTGAGGCTCTCTGATTTGTTTTATTACCATGCTGACCATTGTTTACTGAGGAGGTACCAACTGTTATGATATACCACCACGAGAAGGTCATTTTCAGGCCAACACCTGCGCGGAAGTGGAAGCGACCCGGTCACCTTAGCATATGCGTAGGTGTCCAAAGAACAGGATGTAGAAACCGGAAACGACACCAGCGTGGACGTTCGAAAACCCTATAAAGCACAGAGCCGAAGAGGAAGCAGAAGAGACGGAGAAAACTCAAGAAAACCCGAAGAGAGGATAGAGACCCAGACAGCCGGGGAGGGCTGGGAAGGCATAAGACCAAGTTCCCCTGTTGGGAACGGTCTCTCGGCACCCTTATCTCTCTCCCACTCTTCATCCACCGGCCGACAAAAATGTAACTTAAGAAATAAAAATATGTTCACATTTTTTACAAACAAGTTTTTTAGTCATCCTTTTTGATTGTCCAAGTTCACGATTTTGCTCCCGGGGACGAAGGCACTTATACAACATAACTACAGGAGCGCCAGTTGATCAACATTGATATCTATAGCTACACGATATTCCAAATTTTAAGTGTTTGGTTAATTGTTGAGACAATGATATTTCTTCAATCCAGGACGCTCGTCCAGTAGGCACGGATTTATTCGAACTGTTGTCCACATTTTGGTTGTTATAGTCACAACGTTTCGGCTGTTATACCTTCTCGCCTTTTCCAGATGCCCGTCGTATTTGGTAACGTTCTCGGAATTTCGAACTGAACCCTTTATTCAAGGGTAGACTGTTCTCGTTCCGCTGTCCATGATAGGAGATATATCTTATTAGTTTCTGTTAATTCCGAGAACGTTACCGAATATGACAGGCTCCTGAAGAAGGCTGGAGGGTATGAGAATCGAAACATCGTGACTATAACAACTAACATTATGAAAACAGTTCGTGTATAATAATTATACTTCCTCGTCCCCTTCGTTCGTTCCGCTTTGTCAGTTTGGTTTTCAAATTTTTCATGAGATAAAATATAAAACTGGCATCAACATTTTCTTTGTCAATACCACGTATGTTTACTAAATTAAAGATTTTATCATGGTCTATTTTTTTGTGTTTCACTTCGAATAAATCAGTGTATAATAATTATATTTCCTCATCTCAGAAAATCAGACAAAAATCCTTCAATAGAATTTGAACCACAAACTTCGCGTTCGCATTCACCAGGCCCTTCCTAACGTTCCGCTTTGTCAGTTTTGTTTTCAAATTTTTCATAAGATAAAATATAAAACTGACATCAACATTTTTTTTTTGTCAATAGCACGTATGTTTACTAAATTAAAGATTTTATCAGTGTCTATTTTTTTAGTTTCTACGTCCCGAACCTGACAAGGAACAGCGACGCTACAGTTAGGTGCACTGTGTATGGCTGATAGAAGCTACAGATAGAGATTAGGAGGGTTAGTTGGCTGGGCCCGAAAGAACAAGATGGTCTGTTGAAAAAGAGGAGTTTCTGCCTCAAGCGTAAAATTTGGGAGTGTTATCGACGTACGCTCTAACTTACAAGAACAGGAGAAATGACTAATGTCTTCTTTTATTTCTGTATTTATTTTTAGCTTGAAGTGGTTTGCGTTCTTGATATACAAAATAGACTCCCACGCATTGGCCATTATGAATAGGACGCTGTTGCATTCAGGGCAATATTTTTGCAATACTGGTCTGGTTTCCGGTGGGTGCTCGGCCTTCGGGCTGGGATCCCAGTGGAGTATTTGAGCTCCCTTGGTCATTCGTAGCCAAAGGTAAACAACCGTCTAGTTCCAGGGGAGGAGGTCGTTTAGGCTGTTCCGCCCCACTGAGTAGGGTCAGAGTCAATCCCTGGTGCCTGTGGCGTACCAAAAAGTGGCGAGAAAACTAGAAAATATTTCGTCTAGTTCTAGAGGGGGGGCGGTCGTTCAGGCTGTTCCGCCCCACTGAGTAGGGTCAGTGTCAATCCCTGGTGCCTGTGGCGTACTAAAAGGTAAGTGCCGAGAAAACTAGAAAATATTCATCGCCACCCACATGTACGCGTGCTGGGCCCCACATTCTTGACCTTGTGTCGAATTTACCCTCGTGGGGAGGCGAATAAATACCCAGGTAGAGACGCTGAGTTAATATTTTGAAACACGTCAGTTTACGTGCGTCTCTAATTATCATAATAGTAAACTTAGATTAGTCGTCTAACACAGCACAATCGTGGGCATGCCAGTGTAGAGAATTCGATCCTCACTTGGTGCCCTTCTACTGTAGTCTTGTGCCAGACTAAGTTAAGCTAATGACTAACCAATAGAGCCTACACTGTGGCCGAGATAGTTGCGTATTTCTCAATGGCGCCATTGGTCGGTAATCTGGCTCAGATAAAAGTCAGTATTTCGAAAGCTAATTTTCAAGGTAGGCAGACACTCCCCAATTGGAAGACTGTCGAAATACACTCTTCCTACACCCCCATTACGTCTCGTGCAGAACTAGACTAAATTTGGTGAATAAAAATAATAAAGTCAGAATCAATTTCCCTACCTTGAGTGAAATGTTTGGACATGAAAGAGTTGTTTAAACAGCAAACTTACCTGTAAAAAAAAAGAAAAGAAAGAATTAAGTGTGATGATTTAAAATCAAGATAAACAAAAGGTTGCGAATACAGTCTTACTTGACATTGTCAGTAGGTGTCGAAACTACCATCGCGATAATGACTAGTTTTCTGCTTTCATTTGTTCCATAATTGACTTATATAACCTTATACTAACCCTAACTTATACCCTTTGTAATTAAATTTAATAAAATACAGTTTTAAATAGTCAAGTTTTCTGCTTTCATTTGTTCCGTAATTGACTTAAATGGTTAAAATAGTTTACGCCGCTTCAATATATAATTACCCTTAAAATAAGTAAATCTTAAAAATGGGCCATGAAAAGAAGGTCTCATCAAGTAAATTTCTATTAATGTTTTATTAATAGAAATTTACTTGACGACCACAAAAACTCAGTATTTGTTTACTTGCGAATCCGTCATACTTGATTACAGGTTTGTGTATACCTGCATGAAAGGCGAAGAGTATGTATTATGCGGTGTTTGTATTATTACAGGTGTTTTATTTTACAAGTACAGAGGATATTGTTAGCTGACCCTGTTTATGAACAAACACACCCTCATTACATTGCAAGCTTGAATGGATCAGTCACATTTCCTAGTATCACTGACTAGACAAGTGCAGAGTGGGCACAGTCCGTGGGGAGGAATTATATACAGTCTGTCCTGATTTTACGTCGGTTTGATTTACGCCGATTGAGAATAGAGCCGGTTTGATTTACGCCGATTGACAATAAGGCCGGTTTTATTTACGCCGATTGACAATAAGGCCAGTTTTATTTACGCCGATTGACAATAAGGCCGGTTTGATTTACGGCGATTGGCAATAAAGCCGGTTTGATTTACGCCGATTGACAATAAGGCCGGTTTTATTTACGCCGATTGACAATAAGGCCGGTTTGATTTACGCCGATTGACAATAAAACAGGTTTGATTTACGCCGAACGCCGTTTTGATTTACGCCGCTTTGAAATTTGCTCGATTTTTTCCTTCTTTTTGATAATTCAGGTAGTATTTTATTAATTAAGTCAGTGATTCCCAAAGTGAGCACCGCGGCCCCCGTGGCGTCCCGTTGAGCTCCCAGGGGCGCCGCAGGTATATTTGAAATATTTTAGATAATTCTAGGCAATCGTAAATCAATATGCTGATGCAAAAATCGACGTGGAACCGGAAATGAAGGTGGCTGTCTCCAGTTCGATTCCAAGATTTGAGAGACTGTGTAGTGAGCAACAGGCTCACCCACCCTACAAGTAATTAAGATTATTAAAAGAGGAAAACAATTATACAACTTTTTACTTTATATAATTCTAGGAAACTGTGTGGTGAGCAACAGGCTCACCCACCCTACAAGTAATTAAGCTTATTAAAAGAGGAAAACAATTATACAACTTTTTCCTTTAGATCATTCTAAGAAACTGTGTGGTGAGCAACAGGCTCACCCATCCTACAAGTAATTAAGCTTATTAAAAGAGGAAAACAATTATACAACTTTTTCTAATGAATTCAAATTACGTGATTAGTTTTGGGTTAGGGATTTGGTTGTCGTGATGATGACTAACAAAAATTTCAGGTCCTTTTCGGTAAGAAAAAGAAAAATGCCCCCCCCCCTTTTTAAGCTTCCGTACTTTAAAATTATGGACGTTAGCTTCTGGTGGGGACTGTAACGTTCTGGCTGTGTTTAGTGCCTCTGCTCGCTTTATTAGTCTTTTTATTCTAGCTGTATGAGATTAGAATGCGTTTGATTCGTAACCGTGTTTAAGCGTGTTAAGAAAAGAAGACGGAACAAGATAACACGTGTGATAGGGTTCTTCGCCTGGTAAGAAGTGGGCCTTCCCCGTTCCCACTTCCGGTCCGCGTTTTCTGGGACCGGAAACGGAATGGGGGTTGCTGGGAGCTTGCTTCGGCATGTTTATTGATTTAACATATAGATACATTCATATAAACATTACAGGGACTTACGAAAAAGACATGTATGCATATAGAGACATGTAGAAATTTTGAGGTCAACCTTTACATATGGAAGGTTTGAACAGCCTTTTTACTGACGTATAAGAGAATAAATAAGTGATCACTTTGGGACATGGTCTTATAGATACCAATAACCGGCATATAACATTAACCCTTTTAGTGCTATGACCTTTTTGATCATATTGCAAAACACACTATTAGAAACCGTCAACCAAAACTGTGAACGTAGGTTTCTTCAGTTTTTAAGCTAGCCCGGCTGGCCCTTTTAGGCCGATATATTGCCCGTGTAGTGTTTTTGGCTCCGTTATCGAGTCGGGTATATCGGCCTGGCAGTGCTATAAGGGTTAAAGCAAAGGATATCAAATTTGGAACAATTTACATTTACTGTTATAAATTAGCTATGTTATTAAATTCATTGTTATAAACAATGTTACTTTATAAACATTAATGTTATATATTATATTAATATTACACAGCAGGCACCACTCACACACACACAAGACAAAAAGGCTCACGACCAAACACACACAACACACACCAACGGTTTCGACCCTACTCAGAATTCAAATACACAACCTCGGTCAAAGTAAGATACATCGTTTCTCCGAACTCTTTTTGAAAACGGCCGGATTTCTCGACTGAAACATGTTAAGGTAATACATATTTTTTTGCAAATTATTCTGAGTCTCCACATTGTCTTTTCCTAGCACCATATTATATTATGTATTAATTTTTAATTAGTTTTAAATTAAGTATTTGGGACGGACTGATTTTTATAACAATAATCGTTTGAAAACATGATTATAATAAACGGCTTCTTCGGATAAAAGGCGGGAAAATACTACAAATATTTGCCCGGTCTTCCTTTTTTTTCTCGTATAAATAATTTAGAGCCCAAAAAACTATTCTGACATCATTTTTTTTCCTTTTATTTTTTAATGACCTTCCAAATAAGATGAATGTTCTACTGACACCCCCTGAGCTATGCTTGCACTTTCAGGGTTGAAATAAAAGGACGCATAAGACTTAGACTTAGAGACCGCAGCGAAGAATTCCTTTGGAAACAGATACAGAAGTCATTATCTTCCATCGAAATCAGCACTGACCAAAACAGCTGGCAGATTTTGGCACCGGTTCAAAAGAAAGGGGACGGGTTTAGTAGATAATCACGCCAAGTGATGACGTACCGATCATCATTTAGGCGTAAAGAGTGGAGAGAAGAGGTGAGAGTGCGTTAGTTGAAAAGAAATCGAGAGGATGGTGGGGGGGGAGGGGGCAAGAACCAGTCACTGTGGCAGAAGCGTAACTCTACTCTTGATCCCGAAGATTTGGAATCCACAACATTTCGATAAACCGACGATAAGGAAACAACGTAATAGATTAGGCTGTTCGGAAAGTAATGTCGCATTTTTGGGAACGGTAATAAAAACCCTTTTCAAATACAGGTTTGGCCTACTAGCTGGAAGTGGAGCGTTCCTATGAAAAGAATTTCATGTTGGAATTTCTTTTATCGTTCCCAGACCCCAAAATAGGATTGTATGTTAGGCTGAGTCATCGGAGGTTGAGGCGGTGGTAGGTACAAGATGGGTGTAGGATAGAGAGAGAGAGAGAAGAAGAAGACTCTACGAAGGCTCGCTGCTGAACGTTATTTGAGCTTTTCGCCCTTTCTCGTAAAGGCGAGAATATGGCGTAAAGTGAAATTTCGAAAAGCGGGGGTTACTTGTATAACACAATTTAAATTCATATTTGTCAGAATCATCATTATTATCAATGAGAAAAGCCCACTATGAAACTACTATAATTCTTATATTACTTGTTGAAAGAATTCGGGATTTGGACGGAAAACCTATTTCAACATCGAAACCAAAGTTCTAAATAGGTAACGTCTTGGCATGAAGTTGGTAGAATGTGGTAGGTTTCGTCTATAACGAGCTCTTAGAATAAATCAAGACAGCAATGGCAACAGATTTGTATTGTCAAGAAGTAAATATTTGAGCAAAAAATATCCTGATTTGGTCAACAGAATGAGAATGCAAGCCTATACCGAGTAAGATGAACTCAGAAGATAAAATCGTTAAGTTGGGAAATATTTACCGCAAACCTCCTAATTCAATTAGCCTAACACCTTCAGATTGATGTTTGATTAGATCGCTGGAACCCATTATTAATGGGGAATAGGTGGGGAAGAGGCCAAACCAGCACTACAAGAATTCTTTTCGTTCCCAAACCCAGATGCTTTCAACAAGGTACTAAAGGAATTAGATTCATAGAGAAATGTTGTCATTCCTCACTTGGGGAAAATAATTATAATGTTTATTACATTAGAGTCGGTTTTTATTCCTTCACCA
Source organism: Architeuthis dux (assembly GCA_006491835.1). NCBI lineage: Eukaryota > Metazoa > Mollusca > Cephalopoda > Oegopsida > Architeuthidae > Architeuthis > Architeuthis dux. The sequence continues at coordinate 5,704,976 of VCCN01000353.1, read as the reverse complement.
AAAATGGGATATCACTTTCCCTACAACCTAATATGTATTGATGTGTGTGTATATGTGTTCTTGAACATATATTTTTATAGTAATGTTCAACATATCCCCTCACTATAGATTATCGACCAATAAACATGACCGTAATCAATTCAAAGCAGGCTAAACACCTAATTCCTTCATTCAAAAATAACCACACACACATACACACAATAACTGACCATTTAGAAACACAAAAAACGTAGCCCTATTGTTTAGAAGATGTTTATAAAATCCTCTATAACCTTTGTTCATGCCCCATAGTTCTAATTTTGATTTTTCCAATGAATTCTTTTCGAATGTAAATCCGATTAAACATTACGCTTTTTCTCC
>VCCN01000353.1:5687937-5698034 GCA_006491835.1 Architeuthis dux | reverse complement strand
TGGTACCCTAAATGTAGAATCATGTGGTGGGGTGCACGGTAGCCCCTGCTGCCCCCCGGACTATTATATAAAGACCTAAAACCTCTCAACCGTAGCCATGAATCTTCTAATACCCAAATCCTGCATATCTTCATTGTATGAATTCTCAAATCTTCATGTGTTTATTTGATTTCATGGACTGTTTAATTTCATTATTAGCAAAGACTTTCTATCAAGTCAAGACAAGTCAGACACGCAAACCGGAACGATATTGTTATTTTAGAAATCGTGTTCAGTTTTGCTGGCATAAAACCATGTAATATTTCTACGTGTGTCTACTTGACTTTTTAAGAGTGGTTCTCATATCGGGCTTTTGTTTCAACAAAAGGGCTGTATGGTGTTTGTTTACGATGACTATGCAAAAGGTAGTGTGTCCGAGAAAGAGAAATCTGGTTTGTAATAAAAGTAGTCGCTTTTTATTTCAGCATGTGTGGCCATCATTCTATATCCGTATGCAGTATTGTGTAATCCGAGGAACAATGTTCCCAAAGTCAAATCAACTGTCACCGGAGGCTTTTGGGGGACTAAAACATGCAAAAATAAGCGACTGTAAACTTGAATCATTAACTGATGCAGGAGCAGTTTCGTTGCCGTGTTCAAAATGCGCCGGTAATGGATTGCGCATAAAAAAGCTATACAATGGAAATTTCCACTTAAAGTTACAGAGGACTTTTTCTGCTTGTTTCTATGTTTCTCATTCTGTAACTTTAAGTGGAAGGGTCTATTGTTTACCGAGAAAACAAACTGTTCAGCTTTTTTTTTGCGCTACCATGTGTGTCATTGGTAGTTGAGCCATAGTACTCCAATGACTGAAATTTCAACTTGGGAAGGTTATTTGTTGCATCTGATCGTATTTAGGGTCAAAGGGGTCGAATACTTATGCACCCACCCCTTTTCAGTTTTTTATTCTTTAAAAAGTTTTAAAACAAGATTTTTCAAATATTTCACCTCACCAATTTGGACTATGTTGTGTAGGTCCATGGCAGAATTTTTCTTCTTTTAAATCCATTTAGATTACAGGTTGTAATGCAACAACATAGGAAAAATTCCAAGGGGTCGAATACTTTTGCTTGAACTTATGAATGTCAGTGGCATATATATGTACACATATTCACAAAATTTACATTTTACACACAGACACACACACACATATATATATATATATACGCACATACATTATATAAACAAACATACATTTAACATATTATGCGATCATGTATGTACATTTAAACTGAGATATAAACACATGCACATGTATACATAATGTATGTATTCGCATATATCAGAAATAAATTATATATCTACGCTAAAATCGTCTATTAGATCCCAGCGTGCTAGTTGTTTCCTGATCAAATAGGCCATAACAGCGACAACAACGACGCAAATAACATGCTTGTCCGTACAAGTTTGTCTCCCATCGGGTGTTTTATCCAAAGTGATCGTAAGATGGTTGGTTACACTTTGTTTTCACTCGATTCCCACACAAATTGATGCAAATTTACGAAAGCCTATGTAAATATTTACACCGATTTACAGCTACGATTACAGCAACTTAATAAATACTTGCAATAGGTAAAGGAGAGAACTTATGAATGTCTATGGGTTTCAAGGGTTGTAGACTGTGTTGCCAACTCAAAACATATTTTCGCACTAGTTTGACTGCCAAAAAGCGCTAAATCTTTTTTAATTGCCTAAAATAGCCAAAAAACACCAAAATGACGCTAAAAAAATGGTCAAAAACGGCCAAAATGTTTTAGGCGAAAACGCGCTAATTTAGCGCTTTTTGCAATGCCAAAACTAAATTGGCTACACTGGTTGTAGATATTTACCAATATAGGGTGTCCCCGAGTTACGCACGTCCGACTTCCGAACAACTCATACTTATGAACGGACTGCCATAAAGAATTTGATTTTTAAATTGAGTTACAGACAGCGGTTCGTAATCAAAACATTGCGCGTCTTCAGTGGTAACATTTTAAAATCTGTGTCTATTTTGGACTAAACATTGTATTCCCACATGATCTTCACTGTGTGTGCCACGAAGGAGTTTGTGTTAGACTTAGATCAGTTTAGTATATTCCTACGGGATAAGGAATGTAGCATAGCATTTTAACGAGGGTACTTCAAAAATGGCCATGGTCCTGCAAAATTGAACGCTGACATCAGAAAAGGCCGTGATCCTCTTTTCAAGTGAAACTAGAACTTAGTGTCTGAAGAATGGATTCTAGATTTCCCGAATAATGGCACTGCAATTCTCTTCTGGGCTTTGTATTATTCATTATTATTACTACTACTACTACTGATAATCGACAATGTCCAACATGAAAAATAGAAAAGAGTATCAGAGCTTTCATTTGGAAATTGAAACAAATTATATAGGAACTTATTCTTTTAAAAACAGGGCCAATTTGTGCTTTGGTGAACATTCTCAATTTCTGGGAGCCGTGAAAACCTTTCAAGAGTTCTTTCCTGTATACAAATCAAAATTAACGACTCTGAGTCTGCGATTATATTTCAAATGAGAGAGAAAAAAAAAATCGTGCTAACAGAATGGAAGATTTATTTGATATCCATCTAGCCTTAGACGGGGACCAAGAAAAATTAATATTGCTTCATGATTCTATAAAGCGTGACATTCAGAGTTTATTTACAAAGAGAACTTGCTTTTACTAAACAGATAGACAAATACCAGTCCACTTTGACCGTTAAACAAATCTTTCCACGTCATATACTAAAGGAAACAGTCTTTTTAGCGAACGATATGCTTGTAAAATCGCATACTTCTATGTGATCTTGTTTTTTAGGATCTTAGTACACCGATTCTGGAATATCACATTTTTTTGAAAAATATATATTCTTTTGACGACCGGAAATTATAAATCCGTTTTAAGTGAAGCAATATACACTTAAAAACATGATTACTTTCTAAGTTCATAAATCACTGGCATATTAAATTTCTTGCAACTAATATACAACCACTGTGTCGAAGGCCCTTTCCTTAAACCGCATTAAGAAAGCGACCCACTGTCGTTTTCCATATCACGTTGGCATGCAGATAAGCCATATTAAAGGAGCGAACGTTTAACACATTTTATACTTGTAGGGTTTCAAATAAACCTCGCCCTAAAAGGAAAACACACACTTTGGTGACGATCGTGTTTGATGGACATGCGTTTTCGTTGTTAAGTAACGACCATTGCCTTTTGGAATGTTTTCAAAACAAAGTTTCTAAGCAGTTATTGTTATAGAACTGTATATAGGTATTTACAAAGCTTAGAACAAAGAAGGAAAAAGGTTTGTAGGTTATACATGGGGACATTTAATCAGGGCATCCGAGAGGAATTTTATGAGGCGGTGGAAAGATGTTTTGACCCCCCACCTACAAAAACACCTTCGTCCTCATATTTTCATCTGCTATAACCCTTTTAGCACGCCATGCAATAATTGCTCGCCAGTAAACGATAGTCGAACTATTTTATTAATGGATATATCGTATCGATTTCCATAGACTTTGGACTGTGTACTTGAAGTTTTCTCGTAAAATGCTCAACACCTAGTTTCACGTTTTGGGTTGTAACCTTTCATACCCAACAGTTACACATTGACATACACTGTTGGAAAGCTGATAACATTCTCTTTCTAACGATATAAATATATATGTATAGATCTCCTTAAATCCACAATCCATAGATTTTGGCCTATAAAGTATACTTGAAATTCCCTTGTAAAATGCTGAAATACATATAGATTAATTACTTCTGTGGTGAAATAAAGTGTATTTTTGAATTTCCCATGTCTGAATACCATGATTTAACCCTTTAAAGTAGTCAAATATGTCAATTGGGAGACGAGATATGAAATTCTGTTTGTTTTGGTGTTTGTTGGCGGCCATTTTGTTTTATGCAAATGAGGTAGTTCGTCACAACTTCTTTCTTAGGAACATCTTTTTTCTGAAAGAGGACTTCTAAGGAACGTCTTGGTATCCTACTCGTAGGGTCGGGTGGGGGTGCAGGGTAGGCCCTGCTGGCCCCCGGACTATCAAATATAGAAGTTTAACTCTCGGGTCCCCTTTGACCTTCCGGGCCCGGTGAGATGCACCAGCTGCACCACCACTGAAAGGCCATGCCTTTAGTGCATTCACTGATATGTCTTTGTCATAATGATGAACTGACACATCCCAGATTGCTTGAGGCATAATGATATAGTTATAATCTGCTGGTGGCCTCGTAAATAACGATTGACCTAAACAACTTGGCTGTTTCCCACACTTGTAATAAAATAGGCCTATAGGAGAAAGCGGTGACATCAAATTATCGACCTTTATTCAAGAGACAGGTGTACGAACTAAAAAAATAAATAATAGAAACAAACTAAACAATGGACCTCAAATTCAGGATAGACATGAGGCATTTAATCAATAAAAGTTTAGAACACAAACATTGGGTGGGTTAGCCAAATAGTGAGAAAACCTTCGCGTGAATTTTGCAAATCAAAAATCTGGAAAGGGACATCAAAATGTAAACAAACAATAAATACGCAGAGGAAGAAACAAAGTCACCGCCAAAAAGACACGGGTGGTCGAATTAGCAAAGACAACAGAGAAACAGTAGTGTAGAATAGTGAGAAAGTGATGTCAGTGGCGTTTCTAGTTCTTAGAAAGTGGGGGGGGGGCACTTGGGGCCGAGATTGGGTGGCCAAAACTCGAAATGCATGTGACGATTTTTATACTTCACCACGTTGATATACACAACTTATACGAATGATTTTATAATACTTTACTAAATTGAATAAAATACTACTAAGTCAAACAATGTTCATATAGTTGGGCGTTAATTCACTTTCGCAACCCCAAGCTGTCAGACGACAAGGGAGGTTATTCTCAAAACAAAGACAAAGGGAATTATATTTTTACGACATAGATTTTAGAGAAGAAAACAAACTGAGATAATCAATCATATATCAGCTACACCCCTACATTAAAGCGTAATAACGTGGGGGGCAACATAGGGGCCAGCCGAAATTCAGGGGGAGGGGGGCATGTACACCTTTGTCTCCTACCCCGTAGAATCGCCACTGGATGTACATGAGATGGTTGTTAGCTCTGCACGTCAAATCCAAATATTTCCCAGTAATAAATCGCATTAGGATCAACATCTCTAAGGTTTGTAGCAATCTGTAGAATGTTGATCGCATAGCCAGTGTCACCATACAACTCTGAAGGAGATACAAACTGAACGTTACGCTCTCACTTCACAGTCAATCAAGGAGGAGAGACAACTTTTATAACGACTTAAACCTCACATTCCAAGATACCAAAAATAACTTCAACGTCATCATAGGAGACTTCAATGCTAACGATGGACAGGGAATTGAAAATTGCAAGTTTGAATACAAAGTAGGGAACGAAACCGATGAAGACCCTGTAAACTTTGCAACAACGAACGGTTTCAAAATCATGAACGCTTTCTTCAAGAAGAAACACAATAGAAGATGTACTTGGTGAAGCCCCAATCACGTAACCAAAAACGAAATCGATTACATCCTTGCAGACAAGAGCGATACTATCAAAGATGCCCAGGTCCTAAATCAAGTCAATGCAGAATAGTGAAATGTAAAATCCAAATTGACACCAAGAAAGAACACAGGAAAATGTTCTAAACCAAACTACGCCCACTTCGCGTACAAGAGCTCGAACTGAAGAACAGATATGAATTTCTGACAGAACCAGAGGAGAACAACAACAACAACATCACCGAACCGAACAACAAAATAATAACCCTTCTGATTAAAGTCACCAACATGTTCAAGCCAAAGAACAAACGAAAGACCGTCAATACATTCTCAGAAGAAACCAGGAATCTCATCAAAAAGTTAACTAGAAGATGAAAAGTTAACTAGAAGATGAAAAGTTATTGTAATGAAGTTTTATGAAATATTTGAAAAAGAACATACGAAAATCAACTCGACAGTGAAATAGCCACTAACCCATCATATATAACTTCAACTCTGTAAACCAGATTTAATCAACGCTACCCACAACAGACTGGTTTAAACACTGTTGCTGGATTCAGGTTATTCATGTGTTCTGACATTTATATGTATATATGTATCCGGACTTCGCCAAGCCCTAACATTTCAATAGCAGAAATTGATACATGTGATGCCTGAATGAGTGATAACTTAAAAATCTACAAATAGCAAGACGATAAAATTCTAATTTACATATTACAATTTTTTAACTGTTTAGTCATCGAATAAAGAAAATGGTGGTGTCTATTTACTATTTTGCCATGTTTCTGTATATATATATATAGACATACTCACGGCACTTTTTAAATCGTCGACACCCTATTTTAAAACGTAATTAAATTTTTTTTAAATGTGTTCAAGTTTTTTCTTGTTCTTGTTAGAAAGAGGAAAGTCCAGATTATTGTAAAACAAAAAAGGCAAACAAATTTTCATTAATTACAACGTAGAATTGAACTTTTAAAATAAATGTTTACTTTTTAATCGATAAATCAATCATTTTGACAAGTCTTAAACTTTTTTTAAATTGAGATTCTGTAATTAAAAGATTTACTAAAAATAATTTACACTGATATACTTGTATTTGCAAAAGTTAGTTTCATCATTACTCAACTGAAATCTGGTAAAAATCGTCACAAGCTGCATAAAAAAAAACTATGAAATACAGGATGTCCCTAAAGTCTGGGCACATAGGAAATATCACTATTTATAATTAGCTATATTTTTTTGGCCCCACAGATTAAAGCCCCCTTGACTTTTATTTCTGGGGTATGCTAAAGGAGAAGGTGTACTCAATGAAAATTAAAGATACGAGACACCTGAGGGAACGCATCATAAATGAATGTGCCCAAATTGACGGAAATGTGGAGTTAATGCATCGGGTTCATGTGAATCTCGCAAAGCGCATTGAACTTTTCATCACAAATGGTGGAAGACACATTGAGGATGTTATTTATTAATATTTCAATTAAATAAAAAAGTTTTTATTGAAAATATGCATTTTGCCTATATGTCCCGACTTTAGGGACACCCTGTATAGCTTTTTTCAACAGTAGGGGTTGGTATAATCGGTGTCTATTTCCGTTAGGTTTTGTCAGCGAAGTCCGTGGGTCTACCTATGTATATACGAACGAATTCTGGAATTGAACATGATATCATGGTGGCTTCTCACTTTCTAGCCATAAAGCCATTTTTGGTGGGATAAGTGGCACCAAGCGTTAGGTTCAAAATCTAAAAGAAATTAATGACTTTTGACAGAAGAATTCAACCTATCGGCACAGAATCTGACAGTAGAGGCCTCTTTCCCGTGACAGGCACCCACCGGGCGGCGAGATTTGGATCAAAGATTATATTTGGAGGCTTCAACTTTTTTTTCTCAGTTTTAAATAGCGTCGATAACATTCAGTCTTATCATATGGACGGGTGTGATGCAACGCAACATCAAGATCTAATAAAATCAGCATCTCGTGGATATCGCAGATTTAACTCGTACACAAATCTGCCGTTTCATAGCAGGTGGGTAGGAAGATTAGTGGATAGAAAGACTCTTGGAGACTGATTCGGAAACAAACCCTCACTCAGATTTGAACACGGAATGTTCGCGTCGCAGTGACCCATTTCACTTGTTTCTTCGATAGTTGCTAAGCTTATCTTAGTATTGCATACGGTTATAAGCATCGGTATACGACCCAGGGGCAGTGGGTAACTGCACCCCCACATTCGAGCAAAACAATGTAAAATTCAGACAAAACAGTGTAAAATTCAGACAAAACAGTGTAAAATTCAGACAAAACAGTGTAAATTATCGCGCAGATCAAGCCCTCTGTCCCCCTTAACCAAAGAGTTGCCATTCGCCGATGGTTATAAGTGTATAGGGACGACCTCACAGTAGAAAAGTGTGAGTGGCCTTCTCTTACAGGGCCAAAGAGCTTCAACCACCCTGCTATTTACCAATAGCTGGGGGGGAAGAAGTGGATTCATGCCTTTCGCAAGGGTATAATTTCGAAGTCAACGTAAACAAACTCGGTTGAAACTCGTTCTGCCGTATGCTCAAGTTTCAAACCGCCTTATTTCGTCTGTATTCATAATAGTCAATTTGATGGAAAATGGAGATGCCGTGTCGGGTTTATTTTTAAAAAAACCTGGAAGTGGAAGAACAAACATCTTTGCGGATTAATTTCCTTATTTACATAAAAGTTATTTGCCCTGTCACAAGCCTCTTTGAACCTTTAACTCGCTCATGAGCACTCGTCATTTTGTTTGTCGGCCATTTTACACGAAGAATTTCAAACATTTGCAACATTATGACTGACTTCCATTTAATACCAAGTAGCCGTCGAGTGAAGAGTGAGCTTTTATTTTTATTTTTTACTGTTTCGTGTGTCTGCAGACTCGTGAGGTTTCTGGTTATCTAATTGAATGTGTAGGGTACGGCTGAGGTGAAGTTGGGTAGATACGGAATGTGATATCGACGTTTTTAGTGGAGCCACGTCTTGCATTTCAGCAAATGATGTACACAATTTGTGGACTGGGTTGAAGTTGTTTTCTGCTTAATGGTTAAATTACGAGGCAAGTGTTTTCGGGTCAGATTAGCTCTAGTCAAGTAAATAGGGTCATAAAATAGGTGCCCCAACAACGCTGTAAAACCAATTAAGAATGTATAAGGTTTTTGTTAACGAATACCTCTGACCCGGTAGATGGCTCGAACTTCGGTACCTTTAAACTTTAGGCGAATGATCCGAGGTCTTTTTCTTTAGTCCACGCCAACGGCTAGCGTCCATAATTTTAAAATATGGAAGCCTAAAAAATAGATTAAGATACATTTTCTTTTTCACACCGAAAAGACCTAGAATTCTGGGTCTTTTTCGTTAGACACCGCCACAAAAACGAAAACCCTTGGGGAGGAACTAATGGAATAAGCATATCAATCCCTACTGGTTATTGACATTTTGGTCTGGTGGGGACAAACGAAAAAGCCCCAAAATGCTATGCCCTATATTGGTTTTTTCTCTCTTATTTCAAACTTTTGGTAGCATTTGTCTCTTCTGACAAATCTGGAACCCAATTAAAATATATGCAAGGGTATTCTGGAGAAAGGTTTAAATGTTCTTATTCTTCAAGATCAAATTGCTGTTAAATCTGACCACAAACTAATATCCAGAATTGAGTTTCTAGCCGGCGAGAAAAAGAAAATACAACTTAATCCTTATTTTTCTATTTAGGCTTCCGTACTTTGAAATTATGGACGTTAACGTTTTTGGTGGGGGACTAACGAGAAATTTCTTTGTTATTTACTGAGCAGAGCTTAGTTTTTGCACACGGCTACAAGTATGGGGCACCCAGTGAGGATCGAACTCACTACTCAATAGTAATAATCTGCGAAACTAACTTGGCCAGAGTTGGCTTTGTCCAGTAATCATCAGTTCTCCAAAATCATGCAGGAAATTCCAGGAAGAATTGAAACCAGAGAGACGACAGTATGAATTCATTGCTGATTTTAGTAAGAGATGACAGCAGGAGTACTGGGGAGGCTGCTGGAGTACCGAGGAGTTAGGACTGGTGTGAAACCTCAACGAGTACATAAAATAATGGTAATGCCAGGATTTCTATGATGTTTACTAGAAAAGAGAGAAAGCATTTTGGTGGATCTTGGCTTTGTTCTCCAAAATAAACATACACATATGGCCAAAGTCTTAGATTCCGTGCTAAAGTTCAAGGGTCATTTCTTCTCGTGGTCAGTTTACAGTATGAAAAGTCTGCCCAACTCGTTAAACGACAATCTGCGTACCTCCACTGTTCATACATTTTAGTTGTATAATTCCTGAGTTTAAAAGATCGCTCCTGGTAATTCTACTGTTGTTAACTAAAACATATGTCATCTCACTTGAAAGTTTACTAATGTGTAAATGTTCTTTTTCGGGCATGCAGACAGTTGATAAGTCTGAGGAGCCGTGGCATCATTTTCGGTAGAATTTCTCAATGAAAACGCTGGAAATATATTCCGAACACTCTCAAAATATGGTCTATTCGTT
>VCCN01000353.1:5644786-5658398 GCA_006491835.1 Architeuthis dux | reverse complement strand
AACTTTATACACACGCTCATAGGTGCATACATATAGCCACACTATACACATGTAAACATAACTACACATGCTCACCTACTCATTTGTACACATTAACAACCAAATACTTTGTACACATTAACAACATAAGTAGGTTAATCAATAACTCCAGACTAATGATGAAAAATGTATTTACACAACAAATATTTAATGTTCAGCATAATCCACTTCCTTGGCAATACATTTAATTCAGTGATGAACATTACTCACGTTGATCGAATATTACTCAGGAAAAGATTTCAGATAAAAATTCAGCTAATAGCTACGTGTCATTATAATTATTGATGCATCATTGTATATGTGTATAAAAATAGTTATAGGTTCAATTTTTCTTACAGCTTGTTATTGTAAAAGTCTCAGATGTTTTTCAGACGATGATGGTTCAATAAATTCTTGAAATTCGTCGATAGGCGATACAGAATTAATAAATATTCTTGTCCATGTTCAATGGTCTGTATAACAATTATGTCTGCGTCGATGGAAATAATAACTTCCTAATGCTGTTGGCTCCAACACTGTCTTTGTATCTCTCCATATTCACTCAAGCATATTTGATGTTTAATAGTAAACAAGTCGATCCCAGTTATCAGTATTTACTAAGCTTGGCTTAGTCTGGCATAGGGTTGCAAGTATGGGCCAACTCGGTGTAGGGGGAAAACATGCTTGCTCCCTGTTAAAAAGTTGCCTTAGTATGTGTTATGAAGAAAAATAACCATTAAATATGGTAGCCTCCTCAGATAAGGTAGGCTACCGCCCTATTTTCATAATGGCGGATTTCTAATACTTGCCCTGGTTGGTGAAAATTCAACATCATCAAAACAGGTCAAGTTATATATCATTAGAATCAGAATTTAATACTGATTCAACTTTTCAAAAAGACTATATGCCCAAAATCAACTGTTTTCAAGATATTTATGATTTGTTTTTAACTCAATCTTTAGTGTAGCCAGTGACACTACAAAAATAAAAAGTATCTTGAAAACAGTTGATTTTGAGCACATAGTTTCTTTGTAAAGTTTAATCAGCATTAAATGCTGATTCCAACGATATATAATTTGACCTGTTTTGATGACTTCGAATTTTCACCGACTGTGGCGGGTATCAGAAACCTACCATTATGAAAATTTGCCGGTAGCCTACCTTATCTGTGAAGACTACCAAGTTTAATGGTTATTTTTCTTCATAACACATCCATAGGCAACTTTTCGGCAGGGAGAAAAACATAACTTCCCCCCCCCCTACTGTGAGGCTCGAACTCACTACAGTAAAATGGTCAGCTAAGATAGCAAATACACAAGGACTTATTTCATTCTAATAATAAATGCATTTATACAAAAAATATATATTTTTATCATTTTTTATTTATTATATATACAATACAATTGCATTAATCATCTTCAATCGGAATAGAAGAAAGAGTGGGGTTTGTTGGATTGTTGGCATATTATTCGCATGCCGTGGTGATTTTGTCCGTGGTTCACTGAGACTTGATGCAGCAAGCATACCTGTCAAATCTCACGAATTTTGCGTGAGACTCACACATTTTGATACATTCTCACGGTCTCACGCATTAATGGAAAATTCTCACACATTTTTATAAAAAGTGTAAAATTCTCACGCATTTTATGAAAAGTGAGTAAATTTTTAATAAAAGTGTGAATCTTTTGGTTAGTGATTTTAACCAATTAAACGTGCCCGGAAGTGCCACCGCGGCACTGTGATTTGCTACGGGCCCCCTATCTGCCGCACGCCGAAAGGGTCTATTCATTCCATTCGCACACATGCTAGGAGTAACATCGCAAGTTCAACAATGAGTATCGAAAATCTTTACACTGGCTGTCCGCCAAAGAAAATGAGATTGAATGAATCTATGATTCACGATTCCCACTCATTTTTTTCAACATTGAAAATTGACAGCTATGAGCAAGTGACAAACATCTTGAAACCCATCCTGGCGTCGGGATATTACAGATTTATTTAAGTGAAATCTTACTGGAACTTCTGACAAACTCCTTTTGATCCATAGCGGAAATTGTTCAGAGATGTGAGCGTAAATTAAAGACCAATAAAAAATCAATTGCGCATAACGCGTCAGTTCTAAGAATTTCTTTAACAAACGAAGCATATAAATTTGATTATGTATGTAGAAGGGTAAGATAAAGAAGTGTTTGTCAACATGGAACACTAACTAGGACTCATACGTAAACAACAGAAACATGGCGCCGAGAGTCGTTTGTAGGGAGTTAAGTTTTAAAAAGTGTCTCAGCTTCTGCCAGACCATGAAAGGTCTTCGTGGTCGATTGGTGAAGGCAGCCAGACGTAAACTGGACCCCCTCTGGTAATGAGGGTGTGAGTTCGATTCTCACCGAAGCAATGGCCTACAAACGACTCTCGGCGCCATGTTTTTTTGTTTACGTATGAGACCCAGACTTAAAATAGTTGTGACCTTTCTTCCTATTACCTTTTTTAGGTAGTTCAGGGTAACGCTACATTGTGTCTTTTGTTCAGTTCCTGGGATTCTAGTGCTCATTATCTCTTTGTACAGGTCTTTGAATGAAATGAGCTCTTGTATTATTTCATTTTGACTTTGGATGACGTCTGAGTATATGTCTGCTATGGAATCTTTGCGCCCCTTCACACTTGCGCCTGGTGGCTACTGCGCCGAAGGCTTATTCGCGCTGCGATTCATTGCCATAGAAACGATGGCCCGAATTGAAAGTTGTATAAAAACAACCAAAGATGAAGGTAAAAACTAGTCAAAGAGTTCGAATTACGACTGAGGCTGTTGGAGTTTTCGCTTAGCGCTCATGCCCTTGGGGAAAGTATGAATCCACATCTCTGTGGTCTGTCCCTTCGCCAGATATCTTGTGGACTTTTTAGGGTAAGACAAGCTTGCTAAACATAAACCCACGGCGAGGGCAGGTATCTTTTGATGCTGAGTACGATATTAATCCTCTTTGGGAATGGCCTCAATCAGTGTTGCCAATTTAGCGCGTTTCTTGTTTTGGCAGAGCAAAAAGCACTAAATTGGCGCGTTTTCGGCTATTTTCTGGCCATTTCTAGCATCTTTTTGGCTATTTTAAAACAATTAGAGCTTTTTGGCTGTCAAACTAGCGCGAAAATATTTTTTGAGTTGGCAACGCCTCAAGTGCCACACGGTTCATATGACACTGCATGCGCCCTAGGTGAGACTTGGAATTTGCGCCCCCCCCCCGTTGTAAATACTTTTTTTTAACAGTTTGGATTGCGCCCTAGGCGATCGCCTAATGGACAGGCCGGCCCTGTCTACAATTTAGCGGCGTAAAATAAAATATATAAGAATATAACAGGGTTAGGACTTTGAAAATGGCCTAAACAGCCGTAACCTGTCACGTACATCAGAAGGCATACAGTACACCAATACACAAGACAGAACTACGTTCATAAAAATGTTAATTTAAAAATTTTAAAGTGTTTTTTTTTTTTTTTAAATTTTGAAGTTTTAGAAGTTTAATATTTTATAACGTCTAGAACACTCAAATTAAAAATATTTGTCAATATTTTTCAATTTCATAGTTTAAGAATATTATAATTAATCTTCAATCTCAACAATGGAATGTACACACATGATGTGATCAATCATTCGCAAAATTTTGAGGGCCCTAATGATGATGAAATGAACATAAATACTGTTGAACATTTATGAATGAGAAGAAAATTACGACGGCAATATTCGGCACACCTGAGGACCACGGTCGGATTAGGCCAGTGCGGGTCCTGTAGCTATGTTATAAAGGAGCCCTAAATTAAGAAAATACGCATAAATACAAAAACACATACATTTTTTAAGTAATTAAATTATTTCATTTGGTATACAGAATACGACAATTGCGTCTGACATGTCAGGTATAGAATTATTGTTCATTATTATTAAAAAAAAATGTTTGACTACTTTTAAAATTTAAATAATAATGATTTATAATACTTCATCTAACAAAAATAAAAACGGAGAATTATTGTTTACTTTTTTGTATCTTTGTGCGGCGGCTATGACTTCAGTTTTAAATACCTTCGTATTTATGTGTCGTATGTGTATCATATAGATACCACTCTCCCATTAATTACTGTATTAAAATAATGACCCTAATTAAAGGTTATAATTGGCTAAAATCGCTAACCTTAAACACAGTGGCGTTTCTAGTTCTTAGAAAGAGGGGGGGCTCTTGGGGGCCGAGATTAGGGGGCGGGGCAAAACTCGAAATGATGAGAAATCATGTTTATACTTCACCACGTTGATATACCACAACTTATATGAATGATTTTTAAAATACAAGTATAATACTTTACTAAATTGAATAAAATACTAAGTCAAACAATTTTCATATAGTTGGGCGTTAATTCACTTTCGCAACCCCTATATTAAAGTGTATGGGGGGTCCAACCTAGGGGCCAGCCCAAATTCTGGGGCCCCTCTGCCCCCCCCGTAGAATCGCCACTGCTTAAACACCCAGTCGTTCATATAAATTGAAGGCAGTATAGTACTATAGTAATAATAGGCCAAGTGTCGAATCACTGAATCGGAATTGATAGTTTGCAAGCATTTGAATGCGGGGTCCCTGAAATTGTGGGGCCCGTAGCATTTGATTTCTCAGCTACATAGTTATTCCGGCACTGCTGAGGACCTATTTCCTTTCCATCATACATGTATGAATTTGTCAGCCGAAATTATCACAATTACAAAATCATTTTCTCTAATTTTATTTTAGCTGTTAACAGTCAATATGTAAATAAATTAACATCTGTTTGGAATTGTTCTTTCTTTTAATAAGCTATTCATAATCTTTGATAAATAATTTTTGGGTTTACCCCGCTCAACTGTAGAGGATGATCTCAATGTTTATTGTTTATTATTCACATTGCTTTCAGAAAATGAGATTCCGGTTTCTTTCTTCAAATCAGGAAGTTAAGTAAAACCGCAGAACCCAGTAAACGAAAGCCTCCACATTCAACATACGATAATGACAACAACAATATAGAGAAAACTAGTGAAATAAACAGACAAATCAAAATCTTAATAGTGTAACCAGGCGTAGCTGAGCTGAGGTGTGGTGTGTGTGTGTGTTGGCTATTTGAAAACGCCCCTCTGGGTCCCCAAATGGAGGGAGCCCCCAAAAGCTTTATAAATAGTAGTTAAAGTTCACCTACTGCATTTCTACTGAAAAGCTCACTAAATGTTGAGGGAGGCCCTAAATTTCTATGTTGTAGTATACTATATATTTGCTTTTCTTGTAAGAGAGAAAATCTGTGGTTCTTTAAGATTGATGGGTAAAGTACGTGTTTATTCATTTGTAAACAGTTATCAAGAATTCTTCCAGATGTTGTATTTTGGTATGTAAAAAAAAATGTTGTAAACTTTTGACAAATTGTCATTAATGTGAGGTTTCCGTTTTCGAAAACATTAGCATTGTATTTCAAAATGTTTTCTATGCGGAGCAATGACCAGTGTTGCCAACTGAAAAAATACTTTCGCGCTAGTTTGACTGCCAAAAAGCGCTAAATGTTTTAAAATAGCCAAAAAAGGCAAAAACGCGCTAATTTAGCGCTTTGTGCGCTGCCAAAACAAGAAACGCGCTAAATCGGCCACACTGATTACCACCCGGGCGGGCCCCTAGGCTGACCTTTAGTACGCCCCCCCCCGACTCACCCTTCATTGAATAGAACATTTGAACATTAGAATATTTATTTTAGTGTGAAATTATATATACAAGCACACATCATAACAATCATTTAGTAGTATAAAGTGACGTCTCGTGGTATTATGAATTGTACCACAAAGTTATATGAATCAATAACAGAATCCAAAATGCTCAAATGAAACCATTATTTTTTCTCTTATGGCTCCCATCACTTCAAGGCCCATGGGCTTAAGCCTACTCAGCCTAATGGTTAATCCGCCACTGGCTATGAGTTTGATTTATTGTATATTTTCTGTCGTGAAGGAAATATTAACGAACAACATGATGTATGAGGTACTTGAAATAATTAAATAAAAAGTAACGTATAAGTATTTTTGGACTGTTGTCTTCATATCTCGGTTTCATCTTCTCTGAACACAGTTTCGGCCGCTGTACCCTACGGCCTTCTTCAGGTGTAACACGTAATTATCCGTAATGTGTTCAGAACATGAACCAAGATGAGGACAGCAGCCCGAAAACATTTATATACATAATGATAACCGTCATCTAAAAAATTCAGTCATAAAATGTAAGTTGTTTGTTTGTTTTTTTATAAAAAAAAGGACGGCTAATTCGGCTATTATTACTTACCTCCGACGCCGGGATCACTCTCATCCACGTGTATTTTTGGTTCCACTGGAATCTCTTCTGTTTCGGTAGTTAATCCGTTCATAGTGGAACATTCAAACTAGAGGAACAACAAAAATAGTTTGCGTTGTTTATAAAGAAAAAAAAGTCTTTATATTTGATCTCCTTCGATAGAAAAAAAATTGTCTAATCCAAATTTGGTTTTTCACGTCTTCTTTTTCATGCCTTCTCTCTACTTCTTGATGTTAAATATTTAAGATGATTTCAATCGCAAATAGCGAAAAAATACAAAAACGATCTCTTTTTTCTTTTTCATGAACAAGAAAGAAAAAAAAAGCAAATAACGAATTACTGTATACAGGAATAACGTATAATGTAGATAAAATAGATCTTTCTTTTCTTTTTCTTTTTTTTTTTTTTTTTTTTTCCAAAATGAATTTTAAAATATATTAAATTAAATTGCTGTTATTATTTTTTTTTTTTTAAATATACAACTAAAACTTACTCGAATCTTCTAATTCTGTGTAGTTTGTCCCCCGGACGATGTAAAAATCCTAACGCACAGCAACCAACCACGCTATTAAAATAATGTCCACTCGCGACGCTGGTAAATTTTCTTTAACAAATATCTGTTCCTTGTTAGTTCCGCTCTAATCAGACGGGCTCATTGAATGCGAAAACACAGAGAGAGAGAGGCTACATTTCTAAACAGAAACACCCCTACAGCCTGACGCGTTTTTTCAACTTAGCTAACTTCAAACTCCTCCCACCACTTTTTACTTAGTCGTAGAGTAGTAACAACCACTACTCAGCAGTAGTAACAGCATTCATAGTTCGTCTCTAACTGAATTCACGCCAAACTTTTCATCCCAATTCCCTAAACAAATACCACTATGATATATTTGTTTTTCTTGTAAAATAAAACTCCTGTCCAGTCCACTATCTGTCCCGAATTTCTTTTTATTAGGACGTACAGCTGTAAATGGTCAAAAACTAGTTCTGACACCCAGTAGCACAACTAACTATAACGTTAGTAGCTAAATTTCTAGCGATAGCAGTGTTACTTAGAACTAAAAGAATACGTACTCTCAATATACGATGTGCCGCTGACACTAATATCTGGTGATTTTTTAAAAAAGTATTCTTTTTAATTTTCACTACACTTTTTCGTTAGTGTGTAATCACTCCATTTAAACCAGAAAGCACTCAGAGAGCGCACACCTCTGCCAAACGCTACACACTAACTAAAAAGTTAAAAACTGAATGAAAATCAGTTCATATATAATTAAGATGCAGGGGAGGTAACTGCAAGTTTCGATTTTCAATATTTCGGACTGTTGTTTTGATATATGAAAAAATATCTCTCGGCCGAAAATAATTTCCGTATCCGCCCCAAAATTTAATAAATTATTCCTTAGCCCATATGGTCCATCCTTCCACAAAATGTCATTTAAATTCATTGAGAACTATTGGAGATATTGCGTTGACAAACAAACTTGAGTGAATACATATACCTCTTCCGATTTCGGGTAAATTATAGGCTAGTATGTATTCAAAATACGGCGAAGTCGTTGGGAGAAATGCTACTTTTAACATTACAGCAATGTTTTTACTATGCAAGTGCTGGGTCGTAGCTGGACATTTGGGGGCCGGGGCAGCTTGGCTCCTTGGGGGACTCACCCCTCCAACATTTAGTGAGAGTTGTTGTTGTATAATGTTAGTAGAAATGCAGTAGGTGAAATTAAATACTATTCATAAAGCGCCATTGATTTGAAATCGCTCACGCCCCTGTGCAAGTGATTCTTTTTTTAAAGGAAATGTAATTTATATTTTATATAATAATTTAATTACATTTAAAAATAAAATCCAAATTTTACTCCTGCAAATATAACCGACATTTTAAAGTATCGAATTATACAAAACGTTCCCGATCATTTTATCTGGTGAAAGGTATAATTTAATTTTGATACATTATTTCAAATCAAATTCAAATTCAAATCATCCCATAACCTAGAAGAGATCGTCGGGGTATCATAATGAGTCCTATATGGCATTTCTTGGATGTTACTTAGCGGCGCCCAGCCGCGGGGACAAGGGGGCGGGGACAGACCCCTCCAACTTTTTCAAGACCGACCCTCGTAATTCATGCAGAAATGAAGAGAAACCCGTGGGGAGAGAGGCTAGTCCGACAGGAAGACAAAAATGAATATAATTCTTTTTTTAAAAATCGTGATACCTCACCAGAAGGTTACATTTTGACAAAACTTAGATACATATGTTGCAAACTATCGAAGCAGGACTTATCGGAAGTGCAAAATACGTGTGTTGTGTGTGTGTGTATACATGTCACAATCTTTTATCTATTTTTGGCCATTTAAAAAAGAATCTAGCCATATTTAGCCATTTAAATGGTCATAAAGTGGCTAACAATGTTTTAGTGCATTTTTGGCGTTTTTGACTGTTTTTCGAGGTTGATTTAGTGCGAAAGATTTTTTTGAGTTTGACTTGGTTCCACCGGCGCCCATCTCCAAATAATGAGACGGGTTTTACTGGGTTACATGGTACCACCAGCATGGTCCCTAACCTGACCTATTGAGAGAGTTAGAATCACGCACCTAACCCTAACCCGATAAGATGTCATGTTCCCAGCCACCTGGTCAGGATTGAATTGGGGCTTGTTAACCATCGCTCAATAGCAAAAAAAAACACACAACCTGTTAATGTATTTACCCACATGATATGTTTCGCTGGTAGCAGGTGGTTATTATACATTTACTAAGTTCAACACGAGGCCAAATGAGAGGAAATGGGAATAGGAAGATTGTGTTACGCCAATCTACCAAGTGAGTAAGGCATGTCTTAAAAATCAGCATTTTAAGTCCTGAATGTTTTTACCTGGGATTGAACACCGACCTCTGATATCGGTAGGAAATATGTACGGTCGGTTGCAAGTGTTTATTTATTTATTAAGCTAACCATAGTGTGGCACTAGGCCATTTTCGGGAGCACTCAATGAAGATCTAACTCACTCCACAGTCAGTTTACTCTTTCAATATGGCTTAGACTGACACAGGGCCACAATTGAAGGGCACCCAGTGAGGATCGAGACTAATTCGGTCGGATATCCGGCGCCGGATATCCGACCTGATAGATATTCCGGTACATCAGTAATCGAGACTACTAAACAGCAAGCGCCCCATTCTAAGCCGATCTGTCAAGTCTCCCGCATTTTGCGTAGACTCCTGCTCCATTCTCTGTCTCCCACTCTCCCCCACGATTTTTGTTAAGACATGTTTTCTCCCGCATTTTCGTTTGAGAAAAATTTCAGAATAGCCCCCCCCCCCCCCGCCTGCCTCACACCTATTTCAAAGAAATATACGTATACTTATATTTGTCTTGAACAAACGTATCGTAATTGGTTTTTTCTCTCTCAATTTATATTTTGTGTTGTTAAGAATTATCTTATCTAGAGAGCGTGGGGAGGTTCTGATATTTCTATTTTCACTTCGATATGCTGACCTTAATTTAAAGAAAAGATTGCAGTGATTCGTGCTGTGTTGTGTATGTTTTGTATCAAAATTTAGTACTGAAAATGCTATTTCCAAGCGTTTACAGGAGACAAAAATCAAAACACAGACCCCAGAATGGTCTTAGATACTTGCAAACTATCTTTCTACGACAGGCAGCGCATAACCTGTTATTGTGTTTATCCCAGACCTGCCAATTCTTGTACAATTGTTTTGAAAGAGCCGATATTTTGGGAGATAGCCGAAAATTTTCAATAAAATCTCAGCCTCAGCCCAACCGAGTGGCTTATATTTACAGTACAACATCACTTATTTGCATAAAAGCAAGTTTATAAGAAGCAAGGGCAAGGATGCCGGGAATGATTTTAAAATTGGGAACCTTTCAAGTAGTCCACAACATTGAAATTGGTTGGGAGGGAGTACAAGATATCCTGCATTTTTTTTCTCTAACGAAAATGCGGGAAAAAACAGGTTTCAACAAAAATCGTGGGGGAGAGCGGAACACACAGAATATTGCGGGAGTATACGGAAAATGCAGACAGTCTCTTATCCACGTGATATTATTTGATTTATTGTTTACATGTTTTGTTTACATGTTGTTTGCAATGTGTGAATCAGCAATGTACTTAGATTATTTGTTTTTAAATATAATTTGAAACCTAACAATAACTGTGCGAGATGAACAAATTCGTTAAATCACGTTTCGTTGTGTTCAGGCTAACATTTATATAGCTGAACGCTATTTTCGCTTTTCTCCTCATCACATACGACTTGTATCGGATGTCCTCGTGCACCACAGTTCTGATATTTCCTCAGACACTAGCTAATCCCCGTGAAAAAATTCACTATATATCTATCCGAAAGTAAAGCGTTCCTATAAAAGCATTTCGTAACACGAAATGGCGTTAAGCGAAGACGAAATTGCCATTAATTGTGAATGGTGAGGATGGTATGTCGGGCTGGGTGATCGGAGGCCATGATCGTGAAAGGTACAAGAGACTGAGATGTGGAAGATGGTTGTGTGCTGCTTCTATAATGACTCACTGCAAAACAAAAGCTGAACGCTATTTTCTCTTTTCGCTTTTCTCCTCCTCACATACGACTTGTATCGGATGTCCTCGTGCACCACAGTTCTGATAGTTCCATCTGACACCTGGAGATCTCTGGAAATGGCCCTCATTGACTTTCTGGGATCATCATCGATAATGTTCTGGACCGGTTGTACAAACTCTGGTGTCCTGATAGTGTCAGAACGTTGAGAATGCCTTTTCCGTTTAGCTACAGGTGAAACATACTCACCGGAGGCATCCAACTCCTTCCGAACTTTATGAATAAATGATCTGGCAACATTCATAAAAGTTTGCAATTTTTAAATCGCTGTGTTTTGCACTTAAGGCAACAATAACAGCGTGTCTTTTCATTTCTTGAGTTAAATTATAATCTGCCATGATGTATCTGAAAAAATAATGGCATATAAATTAGTTTGAAGAAAACAATAGCTTAGTAATGATGTGTCCTCAAATACTATATATATATATATGTGTGTGTGTGTGTGTGTGTGTGTGTGTGTCAATTGCAAACCAGTACTCGAAAATCGGTAGATTCCTAGTTTCCATGCATAAAATGAAGATAACTTCAGTTAGCCTTTAAATGATCAGTCTATGAAAACCAGAAGTAAATGCATAAATTATATTATTATTGCTTTGAATAAATTAAATTGTTTTTATTTGTGCGTCGTTTTTAACATTGAGTAGGCGAGTGTGTGAAACGTTAATGGTTTGTATAGAAATAAAGTTGTATTTTATTTGTGTGCCGTTCAAAGCAATGACAATATAATTTATGTATTAATTCTGTTTTTCTTTAACAGGGGAGATAATCTTTAGTTTATCTTAAGTCTAACAGGAGTTATCTCCATTTTACACATGGAAACTAGGAATCAACCCGTAAACCATTACTATTGTTGAGAGTTCGACCCCCACTAGATGCCATATACTTGTGGGCTTGTCAGTGGCGTACCAAGGTGGGAGCGGCCCACCCCGGGTTACACCGTTAGAGGGGGTGACACCAAGATGACTGTCTAAAAGATTGTTCATATAGTTTCTTGGTAATTATCTTTTCTAATGAAAGATATGTCTGTCCACACGATATCTCCGAAAGTGCTCAATGAATTTCAATTATAATTTGTGGAGGGGTGGGAAATGGCGTAGGGAAGAGTTCGATTGAGAGATATTTTTCCGTTTCTTTTTTTCATACATTTATGTATACGCTAATGACTGTCCACACGATATTTCCCAAAGTTCTCAATGGATTTCAATGAAATTCTGTGGGAGGATGGGCAATAGGATATGAAAGAAGTGAATTTTTGACTGGATCCATGCACAATTACCTCCCCTACGTAATTATATGTCCACACCACATAATATCGCCAAACATTCATGTCTGTCTACACGATATTTCCCAAAGTTCTCAATGGATTTCAATGAGATTCTGTGGGAGGGTGGGCAATGGGCTATGAAAGATGTGATTAAATTTTGGGGCGGATCAATGCACAATTACTTCCCCTGAAAATTTCCATAGTACCCATACTTATTTTCTTCATATTATTTCATAAAGTCAGAACTGAAAAATTGAAAACTAAAGATGAATAGAGTTGTTAGTAAATGTAGGCTTAGTCCATCACATTCAATACTATGTGAGAATCCTGATGAATAATGAATAGTATTAGTACAAAAAGATCACCAAAACTCTAGATATCCGAGAAAAGTGGACTGGGAACAAAAGGCCTGTCGTCTTTTCGTCTCGTGTGTATTGCACATAAGTATTTGTGTTCTTATACGTGTTGGTTTTGCGTGATGATGAAACCATCTGGACTAGTCTTTCATTTTGTCTTCTATTTAATCAATAAAGCCTATTTTCTTTTTGTATGTCTTCACTGACTGGACAGGTTTAGTAGGTAATATGCATATTTCTTCGATTACATTTAGTTACCCCGCCTTGGTACACAAAAGAAAAGATCTTAAATGCCAGTCAGGTGTCGTCACTTTTCTGATGTCACAGAATAGATCATTTTCAGTGAACAAGTCGTGGTGGTTGTCCCTCGAGGTCAAGGATGGTCCACGTTACCCAGAACGAAGAAGTCTATGCATTTGTTTAAAGAGTGCTTGTGACTCTTTTAGGACCGAGTGTTCGCTAATTCCAAAGGGACGCCTTTTTTATGACACCGGTGACGTCAGCTACTACGCCGTCATGCTGAATAATGTGAATATCAGATCAAAACAAAACAATCATCTTGGCACTTCTGACTTGTTTAAAACAAAACAATAAAAAATCACAAATTACTTACATTTAACAAACACCGATATTTCTGTTAGTTTCTGCTTCGTTTTCGTATCTTCACTTCAAAGTAAATTATTAGCGATTGAATATAGTTTAATTTAAGAAAAATGGTTATAATCTTGCGAGTTTGTTACAATTTGCGATTGGCCGATTATTGTAAAATTTGTCATGAACTGAGAAAATAAAACATGGATGGGTTTTGCTGAAATGAAACATCTTTGGTTTTGCTGAAGAAAAAACAAAAACGAATAATACTTTACTTTTCATTTCACTTTGCTTGAAGTCAGTTATTTATATGTACTATTTGTATTACTGTTTGTGCAGATGTGACATCAGTTTAAAAAAAATAAAAACGAATAAAATATACACTTCAAGTTCATGGCCATTTTTTTTTTTTTTTTTTTTTTT
>VCCN01000353.1:5497507-5519825 GCA_006491835.1 Architeuthis dux | reverse complement strand
GACTTTTAGGTTATTGAGCACACCTGATACTACAAAAAACCGTTGATAAACCGTTATTTTAAGGAAGGAAATTAGGTCCCACATTTCCATAATTTGTGAATTTTTCAAATTATCTATTTCAACATATCTATGCTATTAATACACTTCTAACAGGGGTATCAACCACTATTGTAGCATTCGTATTAAGATCCCGAAAAATCAGTGTTTCAGCCTACTGTGCATCATATGTTGGGTCTTGTGGTGGTTATGATGATGATGATCACCACCACCGAAATTCAAGATGGCCAGTGCAATAAAGTTGCGTAAACTAGTCTGATATGGATGATCTCGGTGTCGAATCCTACTTTAAAAGAAGAAAATTAAATTAAACTTGCAAAGGAGCTCTCGCAGACTATTTTTATGCTCTTTTAAAACTTATTGCAATAATTATCTTTGAGATTTTAATTTTGGTTATAACTGCAAGGAAATAGCATAAAGTTGTAAAAAAACATACTTTTGCATACTCAAATTAAAGAAATAAATATAAAGAATATATGGTTACTGTATTTAATTTACCAGGGGAGGTCAATCACATTTCTGAGTTACAGGCTACCATACCTGTCGAAATGTACTTAAACAAAAATTAATTATTTTTTACAAAGTAGAATCAAAATTTTAACTTTGGGGTTCTACTTATAAATACATTCTTTCTGAATAACAATATTTCATAAGGGTTCACTAAGCATAAACATTGATAATTTAATGACAATTTTTTTTTTTCCTGCATAAAGTGTACACTGTATTTAAAAAAGAAGGAAAAACTTACCAAACAGAAAATATTTTGCATTTTTAATATTCTGATTATTTAAAAATAACAGGGAGCAGGATCGAATAAAATTTTGATTTAATTTCTCTTGGGAATTATCTTTATAGAAATGTATTGTTGGAATCCAAAGAATATTTTAGTGATTTTATTACATTAAAAAGGGGACGAAGGGTTGACTTGGAAGAAAAATATATTTCCATAATACTTTCTTAGAAAATACCCTTCTCATAAGAAAATTCATTCGAAAGTGAATACCATACAGGAAGCGTTTATTAGCCACCTTAACATCAACTCAATTAGTAACACTATATGGATTTGAACCCGTAATTTAATAGACTAGGATATGAACATATGTGTAAACACTTTTTGGTGGTAGTACTGATTCCAGTTCTGTAGATCACTCATTTAAAAAGGTGGCCGATATTGCAACTCTTTAAAGGGGGTGGGGTTGTATTTCTGGCATATCAGTTCCATAATTTCAACATAACGACATTACAAAATAATCTCCCATGATAATGTGATAATTTTTTATAAAGATCAACAGTAAAAGAATTTAAAAAAAATATATCTGACTGAAAGTTTAGATGTTTATTATAAATAAATAAAAACGAATATAAAACTATAAATTACTACAATAAATGATCTACCATTTTGGGAGCTAAATCCAGCCTACTCCTAATAATGCAAGTCTTGGGAGTTTGAGGAATTGACACATTTAATAGGATAAATTTATTCAAGCTACCAGTTGATGGGTCTTATTTAATAGGGGGCCTTTTGAAAAAATATATAGGGTGCTGATATTATCTCTACTAAACTATGCCAATAAAGGGGGGGGGGTTAGGTAATACTTTGTCTACATAGTACATTAGTTGTAAATATTGATCTGTTAACTGAATTTTCTAAATTTTTAATTCTCATCCTTACAAAAGTTGAATTTTTACAATAATAAAAACTTAACCAGTCTCTTCATTTTCAGATTTACATTGTTAAAAAATGTATCTGTCTTCACCGCATGACTCGCTGCTCTCTGACCATATCCCGATGCGTGGGCAGCCCATAATCAGAGGCGATAGCGGACCAGACTCAAACGCCCACCAATTCGATGTAAATTGCGATAATCAAACCGTAAAAGATTCCTTTCCTTCTGAGCCTCCTCTACCGTTAAGCTTGCCTGTTTGTTACCAGCAAGGAGGGGAGACTTACTACGTATCAAGACAGTGGCAAGGCCAGACAGAAAGTCCCCTGAGAGATTTACAACACGCAACTTTAACTAACAGGTAAAAAATGTGCTAAAATACTCCAATTGATTAAAACTGATTAACTGAACCTTCTTAAAGTTTCATGGAAACTTTAATATTGACACCTACAATAGAATGTAAGCTAAAATATTTCAAATATATTCAAGCTTATTAATCCTTTGAGTATCGACTGCATCAAGTAATTCAGATTGAGATAAAAGCTAGTTTTATTTTTGTATACTAATTTGAAATTCTTTGAAAAACTTAATTATCCAAATTGCTGAAAAATGCTTAAATTTTGACTAATAAAACTTCAAATCAAATCAATTTTTCTTTTCAGGAAAGTTATTCAAAATGCTGATTTCAAATTCTCAAGAACAGAAGAATTAAGTTTTGAAAATTCTCGCTATCACAACTATGTGACCGACTCTGAAATCAATTTGTCAGCTGGTGACAATGTTTCAGGTAACCTTTAAATCTTTTTTTTTTCTTGGTGGTTGCAAGGTTTTTATTTACCTCTATGAATATGCTGTTGATGCCCTCTTAAACCGTGACTGAAAGATGTGTACTTGTCTTTTCACTGTATAACTTTCCCTTTACAGTAAAACTGCAGAAATCAAACTTAATACGAACTGCATACTGCTTGTTGAATTCTTAAAATAAATCAAAACTTCCACATTTGATGTCCTCCCCTATGCATTCTTCTCTTATTTTGATAGCAAGACCTAAAATGAACTGTTGGCTTAACTTGTATGAAGGTTTCATGAATGAACATACATTTATAGGCAGAACAGATCTCCACTTTAAAGGTTTTTCTTTAAAATGTCTCCCCAATATTTTCTCTTTTCAGGTTTGAGAAAATCTGAAATGAATGTCAGACGTCTTCTTAAAGAAAATGTGAAACAATATGCCAAAGTAGTGAACACGTTGCCTGCTGGAGGGGACTCTAATGATATTTCTAGTGCAATGTTTCGTCAAATGGCAGCTTCATGTGGTATACATGTTGAGGATCCCAGGTCTTTTCCTGAGAATAATTTCGAAATGCAACAAAATCCCAATACTTCAGAAGACACTTTACTAAGTCTCGAACCATCAGTTGTGAGTGGAACTGAAAATCCTTTTGGTGGAGATGGCCTATCGGATTTGGATTCTGACATGCAATCTCTGAAGTTGGAGTATTCTGCTGTTGAGGTGTCTTCAAAAGATTCTGAACTTAACTTGTCCACTGCTTGGAATCCCAACTGGATGAATGCTAGCTTTTATTCAAGCAAAGAAGAATCGTATTCTTCCAGTCCCTACAACTCTAAGAGTGTTTCTGAAAATGGTACCAACCAAAATGAATCTTCCGTTGGTTTTGAATCTGATGCTGGAGAGAATGCTACAAAGCCTGTGATTATTTCTGATGAAAATGAATCTTCAAATGCCTCTACTCAAAGCCTTTGTTTCACTCCTGTCAAAAAAGACTGGCGCAATAACTTTCTTTTGGATTCCCCTTCTCCAAGCTGCGAGGGATTGCCATTGAAAATGAGCACACCTTTGAATTCACCTGGAATTGAAGTTAGGGATAGAGTGGCTGACATAATGAATGTGTCAACTCAGACAGACTTCATCTTCAGCCCTAGCTTAGATGCCCCCCAAAAGGAAACCTTTAGTCAAGGAAACCAAGCAAGTGTGTTGTTAAAGGATGCTTCAGTCAATACTTGGCAGTTGTGTACCTGTTCAGATCTTGATCCAGCATCTCAGATTGGCTCTCCTCTTCCCAGTACAAAAATCACTGATGACAATGCTTGGGTGAGTTTCTGAAAGGGATCTTTCAATCTCTGCAGCTCTTTTCTCACTAAATTTGAAGGTATACAAGGGTGGATCAATAGAATTATAGCCTCAAAGAGTTATTAGCTGAATTTTGATCTGAGATTTTCACTGTAAAATGTTAGAACTATGGAAAAACATTGGGTTAAGTGCATTGACTAGGAAGGAGATATTAAAATGTGAAACAAATGCATTTTGGGTTTTTTTCTTTCTTTCTTTCTTTCTTTTTTCCTCTTCCATCATTAGGCTACATACTTATTGATGAACCTACATAAAGATTGTGAAGAGCTTAGCCCCCCCCCCTTTAAAACTGGCTGTATCACTCCATTGGTGCATGATACCACTTTAGTATTCATTTATTTTTTTGTGACCATATCAATTTTGCAATGTATTCTGTATTAAAATGTACTTTAGAAAATGTAAGCATTAGAGTAAATTAGCTGTTTGACCCTTTTCTCTCCTGATGGTACCTCTTCAATATTACTGAACCCTATTGTATTCTTTAACTGTACTAAGCATAACACTTTTCTTTTCAGAGTCCCCTTTCTGACACTGAAGACTTAAACAAGCAGCTACTCGTTGATCAGAATCTGAATCCTGCTGCTTGTCTCACTGATAATTATTTCAATGAACAATATACTGGTGTTGCTCCTTCTACCATTCTGCAGTCCTCTTTAAGGAACCAGTATAGAGACAGCTTTTCTGAATATAAAGTCAACTTTCCTGATGTTTCTCCTGTATTAAACACTCCTCCTCCCTCACCTGAAACCTTAAGCTCAGACGTGCCTTTTTGGGGAAGTACCTTCAGACCTTCCGACAACTTTTATTTTCCTGAACCAAATATTAATGCAAATGAAGTCAAATTAGATCTCAATCTCTACTGTCTTGTTTTGGATAAGCTGAGACACCTTTATCCTGGTTTGGCCAAGAGTCCTCATGAATTGCAGCTGTTAGCCAAAAGACAAACTCTAGCTCTTCAGTTTCATAGATCTCAGCTGCAGTATTCTGGCTCCGAAGAGCCAAGGGCCATTACAAAAACTAATTCGTTGCATTTATCTTCCCCAAAAGATATAGATAGCAGCAAATTCTTTCACAATTTGTCCACTACCCTTTCTTCAAATGATCGAGACATTGACTACCTCACCCCAGAAGAGTCTCCTTCAAGCACTAGCAGTCAACGTTCTGCAGATGTGTCTGATTTACGTTACGTTCTCAGTCCAACATATCGCAAATTTCAGGCACAGCCTTTCCCAGCCAAATCTGACTGGAATTCTAAGCCGTTCCAAGACCTTTCGCCAAAGAATCCCCAGGTTGAATGGGGAATTGGTTTTAATCCAGTCGTGACAAAGCATGATCCTAAGGATGCAGACAAATGTGAAGAGCATCCAGCTGTTGGCTCGCCCAAAATGATTATGAAGAGAGTTGAAAAAGGAGGCTGGAATTCTCCTACCATTCCAATTTCCGTAAACAGTAAGTAGCAGTTAAATAGCATTCTGAGCTACTATAAAACCAGTTTTAACCATTAAGATGACTTAAGCAGGACCATAATACTTTGAGCGGGGGTAATTTCTTTTAACATTAATTCATAAGTTCAATAAATTGGTAAATAACTTGTTAGGTGTGTGTTAAGTTTGTTCATGTAATTTCAGAAGTTTTTCCCTTTTTAATTGACAAGTAAATTAATCCTGCTCAGCTTTTAACTTCTCTTTTTATAATTGATTCTTTCTACCATAGCTAAAACTTCCAGCTTGAAATATCAAAATCCTTGCCCAGAAGATTGTTTACCTGTTGTAGGTTCGAGTGAATTTCAGACTAACTGGCAACAGGTAAGTATTTTACTTTAAGTTTTAGCTTTTATTACTAGGCTTTAACTAAGATCTTGAGTGTAGTTAACCGACTACAGTTATGCATTAATTCCTCCTTTTTTAGAAAAAGAACAATATTGTGATTTGATGGTAACAAGAAGGGGGGGGGGGGCTTATAAATCTTTCTGCTTTAAAGTTTAGACTTTAAATTTTGCTGTGCTTAGTTTTACTGCTGAAAATGTTAATGTCATAATTGAACCAAATTGTGAGTATGCTACAATTATTTTCAGCTAACATATTGGGGGGAATTCTAGCTAAATTCATTCATATCTATAATTGACAGAAAAACAAGAAACAAGCCTGTAAAATGACAAGCTTCTTGTTACGCCAAGGTATCAATGTAGTGAAAGATTGTAAATAGTAAAATCTTATTTACACAACACTAAATCTGTACTTCCCTACTCCAGGTGAAAAGACTACTTGACCAATCCTTCTTTGAGGACGGATTGTAGTTTCTTGATATTTGTTATACGTTATATTTTTAATTTAATGCTAACCTCATAGAATCTGACTCTTCAGTTAACCCAATCTTTTATTTAAGATCATCAAAAAGAAGAAAAGACTTCAATTTGCTGCAGAACAAAACAAGCAAACTCTGCCAGCTAAAATTGATGCCAACACAAGGAAAGGAAATTATGAAAGACTTGTTCAAGTTATATTGGAAAGACTTCCAAACACTGACAGGCAAGGACTCTTTAAAAAAATAATACATTTATGCTGACTTTTTTCATTACATAATTTTAGAAAGAGCAAAGTTTGACTTGTGTCTCCCTTAAAGTATAATCTAAGAAATGTCTTTCTAATCACTTAATATTTTAGATTCTTACAGAATATTTCATAGCATAATGTGTGTAATTCTATTACTTCCAACTTTTCTTTATTTGCTTGTAACATTCTCTCCAAGTCACAAATTTGACTTGTTACTAACAAATTCAATCTATAGAAATATTAACTTAGATTTGAAAAAAAAAAAATGAAAAATTCAATTCTTAATTATTCTTCTGTAAAAGAATTCTACCTTAATTTGGCAGAACCAAGGTTGATGAACTCATTAGAGAAGTGAGACGTCGTAAAAATGGGCTTGGAGGTTTGACAATGAGAGAGATTGTTCTTGAGGCCAAATCTATACAACATGAGAAGACAAGGCTTTATACCACCGCCCCAACAGTAAGTATAATTTCTAACCTGAAACTAGAGGACCTGGACGGATCTGTATTTTAGGATGATTGTTTTTCTACTTTTCAATAGTGATTTCATTTTGAGAAAGCCAGCTTTTGTTTATAATTATACATGGATAATTGATCCTACTTTAATGAGCTGTGTATGTTATGACACATGTTTGAGACTTTTGTTTAATCCTGTGATGTCATTAAGTCTGAGTGGGAGAAAGAAATTCACATCCAGGCTTTTTATTTAAAAATATTTTTTATTTTTATTCTGTTTAGTTATTTTATAATCCTTATACTGTTAACTTCAAATTCTATTCAATGGAGCAAATAGTACTAAGCAAGGAAGAGAGAATTTGAGTCATAGCTTTTTAGCACAAGAATTGACAAGAGTAAAGGGAAAAGAATTAATCAAAGAAATTTACCACAGAACTAATGAATAAAGAAATTATAAAGAATAAGATTGAAGACATCTTACTGGATCTGTGGGTGTAAATTTTAAGACAATTTTGCATGTTTAATATTCAAATGAATAAATTAAAAACAATGTTCCTCTTTAATACCGTTCTTTTATAGATCTACATTATATGACTTTTCAACCAAGGAACGTTTCTTCTTTTAGAACTATTGATGAACATTCCAATGTTCTAATTATCTATTGTATAAGACAAATTCCAAGCTTACGATCCGGCCTCCTTTATCTACTCACTAATCTGTTCTTGTTTATTATATAAAAATGTTATTACACTGTTTTCACAATGAGTCTGTCAATATTCTTCTTAATGCCTGGGCAATGGGCGAATAAAAAAATCCTCTTCTATTCGCTTCCTCTAAAGACTAAATACTATTATTTATGTATGGACATGGGCGAGTAACAAAACTCCTTCATAAACAAAACACTTACAATAATTTTTCTTGTCTATTTTTAAAATAAAGTTATGCTATAGAAATTAAAATGGTAAATTTCAGGACAATGTATGTTTTTAAAATTCAAATGAAATAAATAACATTCTTTTACTTATGAAAATATTTTTCTTAAAAAAAAAAAGTTTTTCTAGCGATTCGGCTAATTAAAAAAAATATTAGCAAAAAAAAAACTGCATTCAGCACGAATTGCGAAGTGTATTCAAAGGGTGGACTGGTTACATCTTGGCTAGCCTTGTTGTCTTGTGAAACTATATACTTGCGGCTGGAATAATGCTGAATAATCTGGTGCTGGAACAGCGTCACTTTATTGGCAATGTTAAACCAGCAGCGATGAAACGTACCAAATTCAAAAAATGTGTGCTGTAGGTAAATTGAAACTTGCTGATTTTGATTATGCCTTTCATCCTTCTTTGATACATAGTTCTCGACTTATAAGAGTACATACTTTACTATTTTATAATATAGATGTTTTCTTCTTTTTTTTAAGATGGTCAAGAATGAAAATCAATGTGCTCTTTGTGTTGAAGAGCTGAAGTTAAAACCCCAAAAGCTCTTGGAGTGTGGTCATAACTTTCATGAGGAGGTGAGATGATTGAAACTTTTCATTTGTGTAGCCGTGTCATTTTCTTAGTTTAATATTGCTAAAATTTGCAAGAACGTCCAATCTTTCTTGGAAGGATTTAATCAAAAACTAAAAAATTTCAGTTTAATGTCTAATTTTGCAGATTAACTGTTTCAATGTTTTATTTCCTCTTAGTGCATAATGGCCTGGGTATATCGTCACAAGAGGTCCTGTCCAACTTGTGGACAACTGGTTTTGTTTCCTGAGGACTACCCTAAAGTAGCTTAAGCTCTTTTTGATTTAAGCTGTTTAAAATGGTAGGAATGTTTCCTTTCACATTAAGACTATTTACTTTGTTAATTCTTTAAAGCGAATTTTTGTATTGATCACCATAAATCACATGTTTACAAATGAAAGTTGCTCATCAAGTCACTCGTAAAAGATGACTTCAGCTGAAATTTATGCCGGTCACTTTGAGTAATAAAATCCAAGCAGTTCACTTTCTTTGAATTTTTCGACATTTTGGACTTCCTTTTTATAGCTTGAGGTAGAATGCTTAAATTTTTCTCAAACCCCATTAATTTGGAAACTAGATCTGAATTTTGTTCTATTTTGGTCTAAACTCCATTCAAAGAAACATAATTTTTTTTTTTTTTTCTTCTCCAGCTCTGGATCACCTTACAGAACTTGGTTTATTCAAAGGATTTGGTCTAACAACTTGGGTTGATTCCCCCGCAGGTTCTCAAAATCCAGTTCACTTGTTGCTTTCTTTGTTGCACCACAAGGCAGCGTCACTTTTACAACCTGATTGCCTTTTTTGGTCTCCACTAAATTGTCCTGATCGCGTGTTGTGTTAAACTTAGATTAAAATAAGTTTGTTTTTGTCTTCTCCTCTCCTAACTCTTGTAGCCAAATTATGGCTTCAGCTTTTGAATGACTCTGAGTGGAAAATGAAACTTAGCTCATTTATCGAAGAATTAATTTAGTTGCAATTTTCATGAACTTGAAACGTTGAAAGGTGGGGCTCTCGTTTATTTTGGTATTTCCTTTTTCGTAACGATTTGTTATCCCTCCGTTGATACCTAGCTCCCCCTCAGGTGTACGCTAATTATTTTAATTTATCTGCACACAAGTAACTGGTTTTGACCGTTCGCAGATGTCTGGTGAGCATACGGACAACGTGATTTATGGTGATGTTCAATAAAGGCAAGGATTGCCTACGGAAATTCACAAAGCTATGTAATCGATGTAGTTGTCACAGTATTTAATAAATGGTTTCCTTCAATTGTTTTTGTCTCTTTTTTTTTTTCTCCTTTTTTTCCTTCCCCCTCCTCCTGGTGAAATTTGCTTGTGCAAGAGATAAAACAATATTTTTATACTAATGTTCTGTAAGGTAGTTATGTGTTGACTTGCATCTGATTAGATACATCCCATAAGAGCTTAAAACCCATTAACTGCAGATGAAGGGAATTTCAGTTCTATGGCTCAACTGTAAATGATGAAAATGTCAATGTTATTGTTAGCTTGCAAAAGAGAACGCTGTCTCCAGCCAGGGAAGGTGAGGATGTAAAAGAGCAAACCGCTTGCTAGGATGAGCTAATGACATTTGTTTCTTTGGAAAGGCAAGGAAGAAGTATATACAACAGTTTTAGGTAAACATATAAATGCCATTGTATCTTGTACAGTGCATATATTTCACTTCACCCTATAAAGGTTGACTTACGCCCAGATTGAGCTGTGTCAATACTTCCATAATGTAACACATCAGTTGACGCATGGCTGTATCTGATTTATTTTCATGTGAAGATCACAAAACCTGTGTGAAAAGTAAAATTACACTTTGGTTAATACATCATAACTCGTCCCCCCCCCCCCCCCTAATAAAGTGCAATGTTGAATTGGCCATTGTTGCATTAGCCATCCAAAGCCAATACAAAGCAAGATTAATATCCATTTAAATATAAACATTTGCTAAATTAAACCTTCAATAGTCCTGGCGCTGTAATAGAGCCACTTAGGGATTTTTGAGTTGACTAATGAAATCAATTGGACATGCTAAAGGGACCTTCAGTGAGTAAGAATATCTTTGGTAAGTATTCAAGATCAGTTTCCATATTGGCGGATTTTCGCTGTGATGACCTAGTCAGAAAAAGTTTTCATTAAATATAGGCTTATTGTATATCATTGGAAAGGAAATTTCATGCTGAGGAAGTTTTCCAAAAGAATAAACCTGCAATATCTCTTATTAAGCTTATTTTGATAAAATTAGTATGTAAACAATCTAATCTTTCCTTTTTTATAAAGATATTAAATAATACCATGACAGTTTGTGTAGGTTTTTTTTTTTTTTTTTTTTTTTAAATACTGGGAATATACTTATACATTATGGATAATAGCAAGTTTTCTCTTAATAATAGCAAGTTTTCTCTTTCGGAGAAAAAGACACTCCCACCTGTGTAGAGAAAAGACAATTCACGGATCTTCAATTTGAAATCTGGGGTTTTATTTCCACATATACAGGTTCATTTCTGGGCTAGTTTGCATATTTCATCGAGGTACGGAAATTCTGTTGCATTTGGTTTTCTAAAAGAGTTGGTCGCTTTTCAGTTAGGTGGAAGAAGCCATTTCGTCACTGACCTGTCGCTCCAGATTCAAATCTCCAACTGCTTCTAACCGGCTCTCAGCCCTGACGGGCAGGGACGCTGCTAACTGCTTCAGGTCTCGACCTCAACTGCTGCTAGCCGTTTCAATCTAGCCCCCTTATAACTGCTACTGGTCATACCATCCCTCTTTCCTATTTTCAAATCTTAACGCTTTCTGGTAACCCCAATCTGTCCAGTTTTGTCACGTACACAGTTTAACAGATTTTAAATCTTGGCCACTTCCAAAGGCTACCGGTAACACAATCTGGGTGTATTTCATTATATTATGTGGGCATGGCAAATTGACTCTACATTCTCTTTACAATTGAAGTGATTTTTCAGGAAGCTGACACATTAAAAGCAAATGTATTTTTCACTATTTCTACTAAAAATTGGATTTTGAAGTAAAATTGAATGATTTTCATCAAATCCTAACTACATAAACAATATTTTATTTTGGGAAGATGTTTAATTAGAGATTAAATTCTCAACAATAAAAAAAAAGACATGTTTTGAGCATTTGCAAGCCACAAACCATGGCGTTTATAGATAGGAATAATCCTTTAATCATTGGAGGATTCAGTTTATTACTTGGTAATAATAAAAAAAAAACTGGTCCCCCATCGTATTGACTCCCACTTCAAGTAGTCTCTGAAATAAGTCTAAATCCTGCTTTAAGTAGGCTAAAAAAATTTTTAGATATAATGTATTCCTTTTAGAATTTATTATAGGTGCTAGTAAAGTTATGCCAATCACTTAACTCCACCGTTATGAATTTAACGGGACAGTTAGTACATAATGAAGTGTTTGGCTGAAATGAGCAATTGTGTTGTGAAGAATACCTGGCACAGGATTCATCCTGTCCTAATGTCTTCGTGACTAGGGGAGATTTTTAGAACTGCCTGCCCATACACGTGCTGGACCCCACACTAAGCCAACCTTGTGGAGAGACAGAAAAACAAAGTCCTGCCTGATGTAGATTTGGCTGGGTTAATTTTAATAAGGTGAAAATAATTTTTCATGTCATTTCATTTATTCAGACATAATTTGGAGATTTGTATATGAAATGTGTATCTAGTCTACAGGCTTGTTATTTGAAGCATTAGATATTGGGGTTTCAGTTTGCCTATTTATTTATTTAATCTATTTATTAATAGAAAACCGATCCCCCTCTTTATGTCCAGGTATATTTTACGCTAAGATATATTAATCTTGGTGTCAGTTTATTACTTCGCAGAAATAGAAAACCAATCCCCCATTTTATTGAACCTCCACTTCATGTACAGATTTTTAAAACCGCCTAAAATCTGTTTTAAGTATACAAATCTTCGTTTTATTTTATACCCTTGTATTTGAGGATATGTATAAAAAATATCAGTTTTACATACTTGGATATGAACATACATTTAGTGTGAGCAAAATCAGCGTTACAAAGCCACAAACCCTGGCGTTTATAGGTATAGATAATTTTTAATCAGTCTTTTTAAATTGCTTCCCTCTTTAAATGACCAGCGCATCTTTTTCAGCATTTGAATAGCCAAGATTTTCATAAGTTGAAAACTTTTGAGGAAGAAATTTCAGTGAAATTCAACAAAATAATCACATCATGATTTGTCACTGCGGCCGCCTGATATAATTTTTTAAAAAAGTTGGGTTTTTTGTTTTTAAGTCTCGGTACTGTATCGACATCTATCCATTTAGAGTGGGCTAACGTAAACTTATTAATTATTCCAAATAATTATTTTCTTTAAGAATGTATTTAGCACTTTCAAGACCCCCTGCCCAGGTTTTTAATACAATTTCCATGTATTTGTGATGGCTATCATTAACTGATCATTCTGGTAGCACATTATGATGTCCCTTTTAATCAGTTCTTGGGATCTTTAGGAAAATAGGTTTTGTAGGTGTTATTTTCTGTGTCAAAATACATAACTTTGGACAATTTTGTAAAATTAAGTACACCTGTGGCAAAATGTATTGATATTACAGAGAAAAGGGTTCCCCCCCCCCTTCAAATTGTGCTTTTGGTTGTTTTTACATGTACCACTGAAGAAAAAGCTTTCTGTGCTAGGAGTCAGTTTCAAGGAGGTAATAGATAAAATGAATCTTATGTAAACAGTCAAAGTTGCCCTTCTGTGCCATCTTAGCACTTTCTTTCTGGAACGTCAATTTTTGTTAGACTAAATCAAAAATGGCTCTAAGCTCAATAAGCCTGTGAAGATTTGTAAAGTCCAGTACTTTTGTAGCTCAGTTAGTAAAAGTTATGACAATTCAAAGATTGTTCTTGTCTTAAGCTCTGTTAAGTTTTTAGGTATTGAAACACACATTTTGGTTTGGGATACCTATTTACAATCTCATAAACCCTTGTTTTAAAATGAAAACCCCTGTGTGGACTGATAACATAGGTTATTGTTGATGGATTCGTTCCAAATTCAACTTTCTTCTGTAGCCTATTGCCCACACATCCACAAAATTTCATTAAGACCTGTTGAAGCTAGGATGTAGGGAGGTAATTATGCATAGGTCCACTCCAAAATTTCAGGACTTCTTTCGTAACCTATTGCCCACAATTTGACAAGTTACATTGATAACTTCTGGAGATGTACACAGACTGAGTAATTTTGAAGATAGTGTGGTGTGGTCAATGCAGGAGAGGTAGTTCTGCATGGATCACTCCAAAATTTAATCACTTCTTTCCTAATCCATTGTCCACTTTTCCACAATTTCATTGAACTTTCGGAGATATCGTGTGGACAGAAAGAACAGTATGAAAATTTCAGATCAGAGCGTTGCATTTAGTCCTAGCTATTCTGTATCACGAAGTTCCAAATGGATTTCAATGAAATTGTGGACGGGTGGGCAATAGGATACGGAAGTGATTGAGTTTTGGAGTGGATCTATCAACAATTTCCTCCTCCTTTATGTTATAGCTATCAGTTCACACTTGATTGTGAATGGCTCAATGACTTGCTCTGGGGCATATGGTTCTATTGTACACTTTACTCTGCATGAAATTCCCTTTCCAACGATATACAATATGCCCATATTTGAAAACATTTTATTTTTTTCTGACTAGGGCACCACAGCGAACATCTGCCATTATGAAAAGTTGTGATAAAATGTTTGCAACTGATCTTGAATGCCTATCCAAGATGTTCTTACTCCCTGAAGGTCCTTCTAGCATGTCCAATTGGTTTCATTAGGGCTCCCCACAGGAATTTTTGAGTTGACTATTACATCACCAGGACAACAAGGCCTTATGGTGTGACCTTTTATTGTCTGAAGCTTCTTGTACAGCTTAGCTCTGAAAACGAAGGAAATAAAATTGCTTTAAAATAACTGAATACTGAATTAAATTTAGGATTCAGTTATGTCAGATTAATGAATATCTGACTATTTTTACATGCATACCTATTTGCTAAACCTCATTTTAAACCAATGTCTGTTTTCATTGTACAACTAAATTTCAAGTATTAGTGCGAATGAAGGTAGGCATTTAAGCTAAGCTTAGGTTGCACTACGATCCAATCAAATTATCGCCTATTGAATAGTAGTTGAACTCTGGTCGGTATTTGCAAAGAGTCACCAATTCGTCTTTTTAATCGTGGATCTAGACATTAGGTACTCGTATTGCTATGACTAAACTCTCAATTGCTGCAATTTTAACCAATCTTTGTTATGGCGAATACCAAATGGCTAAAATAAAGAACTTTTTTGCAAGTAATTTTTGGTATTTTCCAATCTAAGTTATTTACCCCCTCGTATAAAACCAAACAATATTTTAGATATACTAAACGCACAAATTTGACAAAACTACAAAGCAAACAATTTATTAATACAACTATTAGCAATTCAATATTTACCTTTATCGTAACTTTCATTATCGACCTCCAATATGTGATAGTTTTACATCCAAAAATGAGGGAAAAAATAAACATCTGAATTTTCTTGAAAATAATGTTAAAATAGGCATTATTAATCAATGTGGCTTCCTATTTTAGCAGTATATTTCCATACATGATACAAAAAGGTTGTCTATTTAGTTGAAAAGGAAATGACATTAAATTGATTCCTGCTTTTGATTGACTATGACATACGACTGGATCGTAGAAAATGAATCGGACACTTTTTCATGTCGTAAGAACGCTTGTCACAGTTGGTTGGTGCAAAATGTATTGGCAATTGGACTGAAAGGATCACTGATTTGATAAAATCCAGTCGGCAACTGGTTGTAAGTGCTAGCTTAGCTTTAAGTGACTGAGTAATTTTTGGAGACTAAAATCAATTTGAAAAATAAAATTAAGCTAACAAGCACACTGAGTAGTAGAGCAAAATAGGTCCATTTTTATGGTTAAGTTTTATTGATAAATTTGTCATTAACTTTGCTTTTTGAAGCCCACAAAGACAACTAAATATAAAATGCAGTATTAAAGTCAAGCATCCTTTTGGGAAGGATAGAGACAGTCTCCATTTTAATTCTCAAGTAGTAAAATATATTCAGTGTATTTGGATTGTAGAATATTTTTTTTTGGGGGGGGGGTTGCCCCAACTAAAAAAAACCCATAGATATTCAACTTCATAAATCTTTTCAAGATTTTTTTTTCCTTCACAAAATGATCAAGCTTAAATGGATGGGCAACAGCATTTAAAAAGAAAAGAAAAGTGGCATAAGTTTCAAAACAAAGCTTTTGTGATGGCTGATACAATTAAATTTGAAAGTCTCCTTTTTATGGTGATTCTCCCTTCCCTGTCAGAATGTTGAGAAACTCGTGAGGTATAATTAAGTCAACTTGACACAAGGCTATATTTCTAGAGCATTAAGATCAGCATGCCTACCTTTTTTATACTCCCATGAGTGCTCATTAGTTTTACTTTAATCTCTGCAAAAACACATTTAATACTTCACAATTAAAAAGAAAAACACATCCTTGAATGTTGCTGACTTATTTTACTTAAAAGTAAAAATAGGAAAAGCAATGAACAGATACTGACAGGGGAGCAGTAAAGTTCTTGGTCAGGTTCTAGATTTCGAATTTTGACACACACATACACAACCACTGGAGAGGAAGAGGCTCTAATGAAGACCAAGTGTTGATTGCAAAAGGATTCACAACCCAAGAGTTGAGAAATAAACTTTATATCCCATTAAAATACAAATATGGAAAATTTGGAGTAAATTTCTTTTTTTTTTTTTTTTTTTTTTTTCATTCTTATTTAGCTGCATAAGAAAATCTTTTGGAAAGGCTAAAATGATGGTTTGAATTAAAAGAAAATTGTATACTTTGCAATGAATGGACTTATTATTCTCAGAATTTCTCCCTCTGTCCCCCCCCCCCTCTCTGACTATTTTAATACTCCATTGCTTTTCCTCTTGTGTGCGTGTGCCAAAGAATTAAAAATTTTAAAGTTTTTCTTTTTCCTTCTTCCCAGATTAAAAAAAACTAAGGAAGCGAATAACAAACAGCCAAACATGTCCGTTCTTGGCAGGCAACAGTAACACAATAACAATTTACATAAACATGATGAGGCAATATAAACAAAGGGTAGAATTATGGCACACAATATATACAAATCATTATAATCAACACCATATGAATATTTCCTCTTCAATCAGTTGTACACGTTAATCTATGTACACAGTTTCAACCAAATAAGTCATCCAGTTCGTTTCCAATTGAATTTAAAGATGACAATCCATTCTGAGTATTGGCCGTGCCTAAACTGGCAAATTGGTTCTGATTGGCTGTTCCCATGGCCATGTGTGAAAAGTTAGCCCCACCCATGGGCTGAGTCCCCATCATAGGCATTTGCATGCTGTGTCCCATCATTGTAGTCTGGCCGGCTCCCATCATGGGAGCTGCACCCATCATCCTCATACCACCACCACCACCACCTCCTCCTAAAAGGCCCATGCCTGTTGGGTTCATACCCATTCCTGGCATCGAACTGGGTGACTTTTTTGCCATTTGGTTAAGTGATGGTTTTGATTGTGAAGATGACGGTGAAAGGAGGTTGTCAAAGGCTGAGAGGTCGACAGGTTTGTTATTAATGGGAGCTGCCAGAGAATTAGTCCTTTGCATCATCATCCCTCCACCACCACCACCACCGAGGCTGTTGCTTCCCATATTGCCAGACAGAGATGAGCTCATGAAGGCTGTATTAGTGGATGGTGGGGCATTCCATGAGGAATTGAGGGTGCTGGATCTCTGCAATTGGTTGATGTTGTTGTTGAGCAAAGTAGATGTCAAATCCTTGGGTTGGCTGGTGCTGGTGCTGCTGCTGGAGGTGGTGCTACTGCTGCTTCTGGCGCTTCCAATGTTGTTGTTGACACTTTTCTTTTCTTTCAATGAATTTGGCATCAATGGTGTCTGCTTCTTGTATAAATGTTGCTGTTCCTGTTCCCGTGCCAACCTCTGCTTTTCCTCAAGACTCAAGTTCACCTGAAAACAGCAAAGACAATATTCTGTTAGAAATACTTTGTACTAAAAGTACAGTCTACATCAGATGAAAGTCAATCCCACTTTGAGTTTAAATAACAGTTCAAGGCTATAAAAGCTCAATGAAAATTATTCAAGTTTCTGTTTATGTTTTGGGAGATTGTTTTTGTTTGTTTTGGATCTCGTAATAGCATTGCTTTCACTAGACATGTTTCCTCAAGATTTCTTTTTTATTACTCAATTGGTTTACTACACCACCATAAGACAACTTGAGTTTGCAGATGGCCTCATGCCAAAATTGGCATAGTCTTACAAATATCTCTACATAATATTAAAATTTTCAATCTTAGCAGAATGTCCAAGATGAGATCTGCTCAACAAAAATCTTCAGACCAGGTATATCGGTTCATTATTGCAACTTTGCTAAGAAGTGTCTTTCACACTGCTCAAGACAGGGTGGAATAGCTCATTTCTGGAAACGTGCCATCTGAAAACTTATTTTTCAAAACCTGCCCCAAGTACAAAATTCTCCTTGTACATTTCTGAGAAATAAAGTTTTTTTTTTTAAAAGTTATATTGCCACAGTCTGAAGTTGACTTTGTTTTCCTACCGTAAGAACAATCCTCACCAAAATTACGGGTTTACACAGATATGTAAAATTCAAGTTTCCCTACCATGATTTGAACTCCCGACCAACTGATTGCCAGGAGGCTGTCTTACTGACTGAGCTAAATTGACAAGTCTTGGATATTAAAATGTTATACATGGGCTTATTTCATTCTAATAAATATGTTTTTATAATTCTTTTATTTATTATATATACAAAAGTTGCAGTAATCATCTTCAGACGGAGTTTTGACCATGCAGCAGCCAGCCTTGTTGATATTTTAGTTATAATTGATACTGATAAAACTGCTCTCAATAATATGAATGAAAAGCATCTGCTATTCTCAGATATAGTTACCATCAGGTTTTGAATAA
The DNA here is from genome assembly GCA_006491835.1 of Architeuthis dux. Lineage (NCBI taxonomy): Eukaryota > Metazoa > Mollusca > Cephalopoda > Oegopsida > Architeuthidae > Architeuthis > Architeuthis dux. The sequence continues at coordinate 5,501,393 of VCCN01000353.1, read as the reverse complement.
GAATTATTAATCCCTGAAGTTTATATCTTTACTTTAGGGTTTTTATGTCACTTTTGAAAATCATCAAGTAGTATGGCTTGTTTTTGTTTTTTATGTTAATTACTTGCATTTATGACTTTCCTTAAACAAAACCCCCATTATTTGCCTTCAAAAAGCAACATTTATTAAATGTTGGTTTCCTACATCAACATCTACATAAAAGTGAACAAGAAGCACACAATCTAATTCACTCATCATAGATGCAGACTCCAACTAGAATTCTCCTGTTGTTGATAAATACATACATGAATGCTAACACTGTATTTGTTTGAGGGTGTGTGCAGATGCTGGAATTTCATTGCAAAAATGTGGGTGCTGCTTTTAAAATTTAAAAACAAATCTCAACGCTCTACAACTTTGAAAACTGGTGCTGCACTGTTTTCTAAGTAGGACCATTTGTGCCTTTTACAAGTACAAAAGTGACTGAGGTGAGTAGGACTCTTTCTTTCTGGTTTAATTGAAGGGTTTGCTGTTTCTCAGTATATATGCCATCAAGCCTTACCAATCCCAAATATGGTGGCTCTCGTACAGAATTATAAATAGAATGGGACATTATTATTTACTAGAAATCTTATTAAAAATGGAAATGAAAGGAAGAAAAAAGAAAAGAATCCTCCTACCTTGGCAGGTTGATTGTGTGGTCGAACCGGATTCATTTCAGATGGGCTCTTGTCTAGAGAATTATCAAGGCTCTGGCCAGTGTCTGTTTTGATTGAAGATGTCATCAATCCTCCAAGGTTGAAACCAGAAAGGAACTTATCCATCTGCAAAGAAAATATAAAACAACTGTAATACGAATGGCTGGTATTAATCAAATGTTAAGGGATCAATCAAATAATTAGATGAGTTATTGTACTATATCTAATTGCTATATAGAACATATTGCATGAGATTAGCTTGAGCAATCTGGGTCAACTTCTCATCTTGAACACTAAAAGAGACTGACACTTGGATCGGTAACACTTTTTTGTGCTACAACCAACACCTACGAAAGTAACACGATAGGACAGAATGAGATGCATATAACCAACAACACTGACAAATAAGTGTAAGAGTTCACATTTTTACACTTGGAAAAGATCTTCCACCTTTGACAAATATTTCATGTACAGAAAATAAAGGATTGGATGAAGGAGTAACAACACTGAATGTTGCCAACAAAAACCATTCACTAGAATGGTTACATGTGCCTACAAAAGCACAAAGTGGGATATTTTCTTGTTGAGGATCTCATGAAAAAGAAGACACGGGTACTCTGGATTGGTCAGAAGTTGGAAATAAGCGACACTTAAAACTGAACAGATAGAAATAACTTTCTGAGGTTAAGATCAATGTTAGCAACATGTATCAAGCAGAAATATTTTGTTACAAAAGAATTATATTTCTTATGTAATAGTACAGTAATAATGACCGTTGATGTGTCCATCTTTCTGAAAACGTTTGATAAGTTTAGGTAGCAACATCTTAACCAATAAAGGTTATTTGCAGTTACTGAAGGGTTGCGAATGACAGTTCGACAGTGTTGCTTGTCCTCACATAGCTAAAGATAGGAAAAGGGGAACTGTGTTCAAGGAGAGCTGATTAATTAGGGGGGGGGGAAAGAGTCTTTGGTCAAATTGTCATCTAGCCCCAGGGTATTTCGGGGGGGTTAGAGAATAACCAGCTGTGGGTCAGTGATTAATGACCATTGGTGTCAATATATTCAGGACCAATTAAATAGCCGGCCGAATTTCCATACATATGCTTCACCCATCAGTGTGGCAAGGTAATCCTTCAAATATCGGCATGAACTGAACTTCTACGAGAATGTAATCAACACCAGTTTAAAGTCACTGGACATATTGGAGAGGATCTCCATTATGCCCTGCCAGTGTAAAACCAAACTCCTGACCCCATCTCATCTAGTTGTAGAAATGCAAGTACATTAATCCATCTACCATTGTTATACTCAAACAGCAATAAACCTTCTTAGCCCTTGTTAGTATGATGATCAATTCGACACACCCAAAAATCATGGCACGATGAAAGCGACAAAAACGAATACAAGCGACATGCAACAGCTTCCTGTCAGGCTAGATCAATTTATGGAATCTGGAGATGTTAGAAAACTATTATACCTCACCTCTCCTACTTGTCTCCATATATTGGGGTCCAGAAATTGTACGAGGAGGCAGTGGCAGGAGAGAATAGAAGGGAAGGAAGAGAGAATTAAGAATTCTCCTGAGATATATATATCTGGAGGTTTCTATTAATCATATGATTGCTGGGATACAGTATGTGTAGATCTCTTTTAGAAGTCTACAGGGACATTTTAATTCAGGCATTAAGCACCTTAATAGGTTAGTCTTGAAAGGGTCAAGGAGGAAGATGGTGGTGGTATAAATAGCTAATAACCGGAATTACATTCTGCAGATGAAGTATTAAGAACAGAAATAAAGTTATAACAAAATAAACCTACTTATAGACAAGCAAAATAATCTACTCTATGACAATAAGAATGATAATGAATACATGTGTCAATACTTTGTCTAAAACGGTTTGGTTGAGATTAATCCAGAAATTTTGGAGAAGAAACAAGGATATTCATAGACCCACAGTATTTCTGATAAAATAGGTTCATGAATATTAATCATTATAAAGGAATGGAACAGTTAATTCAAACAAAGGCTAGAATGTAATGGGGAAGTGCAATTAAAAAGGAAAACATTTGATTAGCCAAAAAAAACAAAACAGGAAATCTTAGCTGAAAAGGAGATCATCTGAGTAGGAAGAAAACATCTACAATAATGAGAGATTCTCTGCTGAAAAGCATCGTGCAGAGGAAAGCCAGTGATAAAGACACAAAAGCATCACATCTAAGCTTAGCAAACATCTTTCACACAAACAATGCAAGGCAATCACTCGTGGCAAAGTAACACCAGAAGAAAAAAAAAAACAGCAATTTTTAATTTTTTAATTAAATGAATATTCATAAATTACTAGTCTATGACCCGGCGCTTCACTGATGGTTATCATAAGTGTACAATGTACAACAACATGCTCGGTTGATGGCTGCTGATGATACTATAAGTGTGATAGACATGGTAGGAGAGGGGGAGAAAAAGAAAGGTAGTTTAATAAGAGGGGAGGAAAGGTAGTTAGGTAGTTTAATAAAACAGTAGGAAAGGAGAAGGAAGAAAAGAAAGTTAGGTAGTTTAATAAAAGGGTAGGAATGAGGAGGGGCTGATATTACAAGTGTGATGGACAGAACTCTTATTATATATATGACTAGTCAAAAAATGACAGCAATAATAAAGTAATTTTGCAATTGCATTGCACTTATAAAATATTTATCAAGTTTTTCATATTTTGCTCACATTTTCTTAAACGAAGTTAAAGAAGGAAAGAATGATGTCACTTTAATTCTAATGGAAAGTTAACATAGACACACAGCGTCTTTTGAGCTCACATACTTAGTTTATTTTAATTTTATTTTTGATTTATCAAGTTTATGTAATATAAAATTCTATTTCTACAAAGTTATGTCACCAGACTTCGCTGATGACGTAAGTATGACAAAAGACATCTGTACAATGCTAATTATTATATGTGTGGATGATTAGAAATCTTAAAATATTGTAAGCTGTGATTAACAGAACATTTATCAGAGAAATGGATCACAATCTTTCTTTCCAGATAGAATTCACAGTCAGAAAATGAGTAAATAAACATTTGCTTACAATACAGGATGGCACTGAATTAATCAGAATTTGTCTGGTATACGAGGGTGGATCAATAGGTCTGTACCCGACATATAGTTATCAAGTGAATTTTGATCTGAAATTTTCACTATATAATGTTCAATCAA